>JBAJNP010010061.1:0-17054 GCA_036877545.1 Yasuhikotakia modesta | reverse complement strand
CTCTCTCCCTCTCTCTCACACACACATTAATCAGGTACCAGCACAGCAATGCCCTTGCAGTGACTGTAGCACAGAATGGCTGCAGCTCCAGCGCAGAGGCTGTTCTCTTCCTGGCAGGAGTTTAATTGTGTCTTTCACAAGGACAAGAGGCCAAACTGAGACGAACGACACAGAATCTATGAGGCCTGCAGGGAACTACAAGCCTCTATTATAAATGAGTTTATGAGATAATATAAGTGCATATTCAGAACACATCACGCTGTGGAGAGCGTACAACACGCTGTAGTACACACTACATACTTTATTTTTACTTAGACGTGAAGGAATACGGGGTGTGAACTGTTAATTTCACAAAAAATGGTGTCTTAGGAGATGTGTTGATATTCAGTGTGAAAACAGAGCTTGTGATTCCAACTTCACAAACACTTTCATGTATAAATAGCGAATAAAGTCATGCTGCTATTTCAAACCACTCTGCTTAAATGATTTAACGCCCCGAGCACATCTAAAGTCATATTTCACATGTGTGGATATAACCAGAACTCATCAGAGTGTTGCTTTCGTGTGTGTTTCCTGCAAGCATAAATGAGCCATTATTTGCCCTCCTGGGACAGAGGATGAGAGAGCAAAACAAAGTGACTGTTTGCCCTCCATCTTCACTGTTAGCTGTGTATGTGAACCACTTTCAAATGAAGGACACCGGACTCCTACAACGTTCAGTCAGGACCACTTATATTAAGAGATGCTTTAACAGTGGTATGCAGAATACACTAACAAGTGGACAGATAATATACAACTAGCTACTAGTTAAGTGTTTGGAGAAGCCAAGAATGACTGGAATAAGTGATGGTTATAAGTTAAAACAGGATGGCCTGAGCGTGTCTTATTTTCCTTGTCACCATATTTATCAGTTACTATCTGACCACGAGACCCTCGGGAAAGAGAGACCCCCAAAACAAACAACAACTTCAGCTGCAAACAAGCTCACAGAAAACATTGATTTACTGTACAAAACCACACACTGTGCCAAACACACAGTTAGCGACAAGAGCCGTCACTGAAACAGAATGAATCAAATGTGTTGTGCTGTAAGTGACAGCATAACAAACGTTATAAAAACTAAACAAGGTTTACAAAACGTCCCACCCCCACGCTGTCTCTCATTCTATCCATCGATCTGTAACACAATACACAGGGTAAACTCAGCAGCTGATGGTGCGAGATAAAGACTGGAGAGGAAAATATGGAAAATCCAGCGATAAAAACCAACATTCGAGAGCAACCTGAAGAGATTATGTTAATGAATGGATTTTCTTTAATGCAGTAGAGCAGAGGTCTCCAGTGAGCTCCACAGATCTACAGAGTTCATCTCCAGCACTAATGAAGATCTTGGAGATACAGGTGTGTTACTGGAGATAAACTCTGCAGCTCAGTGGAGCTCCACAAACATGGACTAGAGACCCTGAACCAGACATTAAACAAATTAATTTATATTTACATTAGAACAGTTACCACCACTGAGTGATAAATAGTGTGAAAGTGATCAACCTTGGTTACTTTGAGCATTCATGTTCACATTAAGACATTCAATGTATAACAAACAATTGAAACATTATAAATTATGTCTCTTGTGCAAATATTTAGACAATCTGGACTAACTTCCTAAGAGAGTTTTGAGCTATAGAGGCTTTAAACACTTCCTGTTACAACTTATATTTTATTGTTTAAAGTCTCCCATCTCTTAGAAATGAAGATGTTTTGGGCCAGTGTTTCCTGCAACAGATGCATCATTTCATGCATCATTTGTTCATTTTGAGACGACTGTAAACATACAGGTGTTTAATTCTGAGATAAGGCAAAATAATGGGGTCCATACGTCACTATAGCCCCCATTCATGTTTCTATGATGACACAGTGTAGGGCTCCATGCACAGGTTATTATAATCCATAAAACACTCATCTGTGTGTCTGTAAGAACAAATACACGCTTTAAATGATAAAAAAGGGCTTTTTATCACCTGTTTATATGTGTTACCTGTTTAACTCTGTTACCTGAGCAAACAACACATCACATGATCTGATGTTCACACTGTCTGGGCGATTATATATCTTTAATATCTTTAATTATATTTATATGTCATAACCAACAACGTAAGATAAACAACCAACACAAACACATTTCTTACGTATCACACGTTGTACCTTGTAAAAATGTGATATAACCTTGTGATGTGACGTTATCACACATGTGATATAACATGAATATAACATTATATATATATAGAGAGAGAGAGAGAGAGAGAGAGTATAATGATATAATAACAGAGGGATGAAATGAATGCACGTCACCTCCTCTCTTCCTCCGGTCAGCGTGGGCGCCTCTCCGGTCACCGTCACCCCCTGCATGTTTCATGTAATATCACGTCAGATCGTGATGAAAAGCACCGGCGCTCCGCCGTTAGGACCTTCCGTGACCCATTGCGCCTCACCGGCGGCGAGCGTCACCGCGGTCCCGCGGCGGCGACAGTCACGGCGCACGAACATCCCTCGCGTCCCTCCGTTCGCGGAGGTTATCGCGTCGCCTTCTCGTCGCGGATGGGGAACAACCGGGAGCGCGTTTGATTTCCTGTCCGTTCGCGTGACCGACGCGCGCGGAGCTCGACGGATAACGGCGGCGGGAGGAGCGCGCGCGTCATGTTCGTGTCGTAATCGGCTGCGGCGCGAATAATCGCGTTCGCTGCCTGTTTTTCGACATTTTATTAAAGCCTCGCGCGTGGAAACGAACGACGAGATTTATGACGTGAATAATGTGTTTTAAAGCTCAGCTGGTCTCTAGCGGACCCCGCGATGACGTCATTCTTCACGGCTCCACCAATCGTAGCATTCGAGCCGTTCGTACCGACAGCAGGTGTTAGTTTCAATCGTGACGTTTCGTTATGACGTCATAAAGTCAAAACAACTGCGGGTTAAAAGACACGCACATCTCTTACGTTCATGCAGCACTCATGGGACATTTCATCACAACAAACCAACAACATATATTTATTAGTACCCGTGAAAATAAGCAACGGTGTGTAACAGCAACTGACTTCATAACAACCTAAAGTACATACAATAAAACAAGAGGATCTTTAACACCACAACGTGAGCAGCGCATAGCAACCAACAGATCATTCATAATTAAATAGGTTTTGCCTGTTAAGACGTTCAGAACTGGTTACAACTTTCCTTTAGTGAAGCCATGATTCAATGCACCAAAATATTCTTCACTCTAAAACTCTGAAGACGTTCAGCTTTGCTCACAATTACTGACCGTGTACAAAAGTGCATCCAAAGTACTATTCTCTAATTTTCCCATTTGCTAGCATTGATACCGTCAATATTTTGGGAGCGTTCATATAAATCTCTTGTCGTCTTGCAGCTGACACTCTTGGCTGTTGTTAGTGTGCTCTGTGGATGCTCAGTTTTGAGGTGACTCCACAGGCTGCCCTGTGTCTGTGCCGTCAGTCCACACTCCTCGCACACGTACACTTTATCCCTGCGCTCCTTGTAGCCGTACTGCTGAGTGACTGCGTGGATCTTCTTCAGGTGAGATTCCAGGGAGCAGCGCTGGGTGAAGGCTTTCGCACACAAACTGCACTTATAGGGTCTCACACCTGGATTAGAACAAAGACAATACAGTTAGAAGAAAACATCTAACGTATAACCTTCAAATAGTAAACAGTAACACACGTGAATGTACCTGTATGAGTACGAATGTGTCTCTTTAGGTCGAAAGTATCATTAAACCCTTTGCCACAGTGTTCACATGAGTATCTCTTCGTGTCGCTGTGGCATTTTACGTGTCTCCTCAGCATGCGAGCTGTACTGAGGGTCTTCTGACATATCTGGCAGGTGAGTTCAGATGACTTGCTTGTGTTTTCTGAGATGACTGGTGGAAGCGGATGTGTAACACCTGTAGTTATCTGAGCACAGAAGAGAGTTTATCATGAACACGCTTTCAGATGTTGTCAATTGTGCTTCTGCAGTTTCTATTTTCTCAGATTGTAAAATATCAAAACATACTGGTACAATATCGTAAGGCTAAACATATAGTAGGGTAATGTTAACTGCATGCACATATATATAACTACTATATTTATATAGAAAAGTGCATGTATGTATCTATATGTGCATGTTTGTATTTAGCATTTGACATATATTAAGGAAGCGTTAGCTCACCTTTATCTTTGAGCGAATGTAAGGGACTCTCTGAGTTCTCAGACGACACTCTGACCTCTGATCTTCTTGCCCCTGTGCAGCAGAGGGTGGCAGCTGGGCAGACATGACGTGTGGCTGCACATGCAGACATGCATTGAGACATGCGTTGCATTTTTGTGATGCTGAGAAGCAGGAGTCTGCAGGGCTGCCCTCAGACACGCGTGATGGAAACAGAGACACTGGGGACAACAAGAAAAAGTGAGAAGTTTCCATATGTTCAACAACATCATTATGTTGTCCATGAGTTAAGCTGTAAATTGAAAGTTAAGGCACTCACGGGGTATGTAAATGTCTCCAGAGTCTGAAACATCATTCCAGCTCTTCCTCTCTGCTGCGACGGTCAGCTTTTTCACCAGAAAAGCTCGAGGCATTTTTGGAGGAGATCTGTGTTTTTCTGTGGATGGTGTTGAGCGCAGATCCGTCTGATAACCGCGTTGTGTTGTTGGGTCTTCTTCTCATTGATGCATCGTTTCACCGTCTTCCTCTAAAACTCTGGTTTCGGTGTCCACAGCACCTCTGAACGCACTTCATCCGCTGTGGGAACCGGGCTTAACGTGTCGGTATTCACCAGATTTCGGGCTTCCGTCGACACCCAAAAGTTTCAACCCAAGCTGATCAGAACGACCAGGTGAGGCCGCGCATGCGCAGACGTGTATCTGCAGGTACCAGTAAAACCGGTTCCCTCTGTCGCAGTAAAATGTGAAGTTTAACTAATCTGCAAACCCAACTTTACTGCGATCTACCCCAGACAAATACTGATCTATGGATGCGTTTAATAACACGTTATCTGTTTTATGAAATACGTGTTCTTTCTATTTACCGAGCTATGCATTTATTTAATAAAAGCTTTATCAACGCCATTTTAATCTTTTTTCATTTACTAGTGCATTTATTTTTGTTGTATCGCATATCACGTTAAAAGTGTACAATACAAGTGTACACACACAAAAAGTGTATATAAGTATATTAATGTTAATAGTATGGAGTATGGAGATGAGGGTCTGTATGGAGATGAGGGGTCTGTATGGAGATGAGGGGTCTGTATGGAGACGGGTGGGTCTGTATGGAGATGAGGGGTCTGTATGGAGATGAGGGGTCTGTATGGAGACGGGTGGGTCTGTATGGAGACGGGTGGGCGTGTGTTTGTTAGGGGTCAGCGGGGGGCGGGCGTGTCCCGTCGCATAAATTAGCTCCGGTTTAAAACACCGTTAGTTTTATTAATTTCATTCAATTGTATTTTTCACATGAATAAATTCACCAGTTACAAATGACTCTCAACAAAATGCAGATTTTATGCTTTATAACACTGAACTTTTGTTTGCAATTAAGTTAATAACAAGTTATTGTCTCTCAGATCAGATAAGAGTGAAAGCCATCCACACACACAAACACAATGAAAACACAAACACACCCTTTATCTCTATCTGAAGTACTGTGAGAAACTGAATACAATGATCCATGTTTTATACACAAAACGTGTAAATAGACATTGTTGATATTATCAGATAATAAACAGAATAAAGTGAAGGTTTTTGTATTGTTTTCAGTACAGGGATAGTTTTATAAATGTCAGAATGGGATAAGTTGTCACCTCTACTTTAATTGTCATTTAATTATACAGTCAATTCATTATATTTAAGTTTTAGTTGCGTAAAGCACAACCACTGCAGCTGAACGAAGCGAATCGCATCTTAACCTTTTCGGCCCTTTGCGGTATCCGTAGCAAAGAGAACAAAGATGGCGTCGCCCATGTTAGACAAAATTACAGCATGTCAGTGTTTTACAGTGTTTCGTGTTTAACATGTACAGATCTCATCAGAAAACAGTAAAACCGTATCTAGCTGAAAATAACTGTTAAAACATGAGATGAATCTGGGATGAAACGTGTGGAGATACGTGTGGTTTATAGTCCCGGATGTGTCGAAATGTCCTTTATTTTGTCTTTGCCAGAACAAGAAAACTCTTAGAGCATAAATAAACTGTAAGAGATGTAATTGCATGTTAAATGTTTGTCGCTGTTTGATTTATATTACGACACATATAACTAGTAATATTTTAACATTATATACATTATATATCTGTAAATATAAAAGCAAACATCGTTTCTGGTTTTGAGTGAATATTGCGGTGGGACCCTCAGCTTCATGATTCATTCATTCAGTTTACATCACTTAACTTACTCACAACTAACATTCAGTCATTTCATATTAAACATCTCTAAACATATTAGACATGTTTGTTTTGTAGTGTTATATTATGAACTGAGTGTTTTGTGGTTTAGTAGATGTGTTGTGAGCAGGAGTGAATGGGAGGAGATCGCGTGGGTTTGGAAGTGGGAGGTGAAATAGTTTAACTTTTAGCTCATGTTTTAATCTCTCACACGTTTGTCATAATCGTGTCGCTTCTCCTGCCACGCAAACCGATATTGCGTTAAATTACACGTTACTGCGGAGATGATGGATGATTCACACACAGGGAAATAGCGGAACTATTATATAAATCTACTTATCATGGCGCTGGTGAAACTCTGGGAAAACGACATGGAGATGTTTCATAATGAAGACACAGATCCCGACATTATTCCAGCATGGACGGAACCAGCTGACCCACTGACAGGTCGTGTACAGCGGGTGGGTAAAGTTATATGTTCAAACAGCTACTGTAACATTTCTTTCAACAGAGATCAGGGTATTTTAAAGTTTACACGCTTAATATAACTTAACAGAGAGGAGAACATCTGTCCAGATCTGTTATCCATGTGCTGTTTTGTGTTTTATCTTAGAGGTGGTTTGATATTTTTGCAGAATGTTTCTGAGGTCGTTACAACCAGTCCAAACATTGGTGTGATCACATCCAGTCCGGATCTTCAGTGGTTTCTACAGTCGTCTATATTTTCCCAGCCAGAGGGCAACCTGGGGTCTTTTTCAGCACTGATGCCCACCGGCATGTGTGACTGCTGCAGTCTGTCCCAGTGCTGCCGAGCCGGGGCAGGAAAACACAGTGATGTGCATGTAAGTTTGTGATATTTGTTAAGAGCAGAAAACAGTTAAAAAGCGTCTTTAACTGGGAATTTATGGTAACGACTCACACCTGATTCACAAAGAGGCATCTGGTGTGATTCACTAATGCAGCATTTGAGCGGGATCCCACTGCGCAGACTCAGAACAGACACGTTTCTGTGAGTAATAAATAAGAAAAACGTGGCTGGAAAAGGACAAACTTGCTCTTTGAAACTTTCTCATATCAGCCATAAGGTGGCATGTCTGCTGCATCCACATCATCTCGTGTTTCTCTTCCAGGAAACAGACGTGAACTCAAAACCAGAGGAAGAGACTGAGAGGGAGAGAGAGAAGCTGGATTTGCTGTTTGAAGCACATGAGCCACAAACTCACAATAAGCAATAATGAAAAACACAAACTCACAATAAGCAATAATGCTGGTCATGTTTACTGCTGCGTCTGCTGGTTCAGAACAGCCTTTATATTGTAACAAATACTGTCTGTACTTGTTAAAGAAACTAAAGTATTCTGTATATAAATAATAATTCTGTATTATCTTGAAACTCATTATCTTGCATGTACGTTTGTTTTTAAATAAACCACAGAATCAAAGGTTTGTTTTGACTCTACTTCACTGTTTTATTTGAAATACTCTTTCACCAGGGGTTGCAGATGGATTAAATGACAGCACTGCTTTATGAACTTTATATGTTTGAAGGATTTATGTCTTTAAATGTACAGATTTTTTACAGATGCATATAAACCTTGAATCGAAAAATAAACGTTGCTGCTTCAAACACAACATGACTTTAAAATCTTGTGCATTCTCTGTTTTAAAATACAGATTTAGGAACAAACATGTAATTAAAAACGCAATACATTCATGAATAAATGTTTACTTCTTGTTGTGGTTTTACCAATGATGCTTAATGAAGCATTTAACCAAACATCTGAATTAGAAATAACAGTAGAATCAAAATATTTCATTCACAAATCAGGTCGAGTGATATGTTACTATCTGCTTTAGCACCATTTTAAAACAATTAAATATATTTCAACAAGGAATTCTGGGTAAATGTTATTTAACCTGTATAATATGAAAAGACCAATACTCTCATAAACCCATCAAAACTTGACAAACACTTCCTGTAAATTTGTAAGAAATCAGTGCTACAGTCCAGGATTAAGTTCCTCAATACATCGTAATAGGTTTTCATTTTTCTCAGGGTAATGATTTTCTTTGATTTTTTTAAGGATGTATCGTGTTGTTTCATCTCGTGCGTGTTGGCTAGAACTTGTAGATACATGCAGAAGATCTTTGAGAAGCTCCTGGTTGGCTTCCACCGACAAACCCAGTAGAAACCTCAGAAAAAGATCAAAGTTGCTACTCCTGCAGGCTAAGGCTTTGTCAACGGCGCTTTTGAGAAGCTCCGTCAGAGAGACCCTCAAGACCTTCAGCTTGCTTGGTTCGAGAACGTTCTTCCCGTGTTTTTTGAAGGCGAGGAAGACGTGAAGAGCTGCCAGGTATTCCTGAATGGTGGGGTGGGAGAAACAGCTCACCCTCTCGGTGTACATCACAAACTTCTCTCTGTAATACTCAGAACACAGACCACTGTAGACCACCGCAGGAAACGGGTCCAGCTGGATCTCCTCCCAGTGCTCCTTCTCCATCTTAAACTTCTCCTTCTCCAGCATGTTGTAGGCCAGCCTTGCAATTGTACTCAGCAGCTGCTCAGCTGTCAGGTTCCTGGTCTCCTCTGTAGGGTTGTTCTGCAGTTTCTGGAAACACATTTGGGTGTGAAAATGCAGCAGGCTGGTGTAGAGGTTTGTAAGAGTTGTTGGCAGCTTTTCTGATGGTTGAAGACACTGAAGTTGTTTCTGAAGCACCTTAGATGCCACCCAGCAGAAGAGCGGCATGTGACACATGATATACAGCGTCCTGGAAGCTTTGAGGTGAGCGACGACTCTCTCAGCGAGTTCTTGGTTTTCAATGGTCTTTCTGAAATAAGCTTCTCTCTGATGGTTGTCAAAGCCACGTACCTCCAGCAGCTGGTGCACATATTCTAGTGGAATCACGTCCATAATCCCGGGCCTGGAAACGATCCAGACTGAGGCGTTATACAGCAGGTTCCCCCTGATGAGGTTGGTGATCAACACCTGCACAGTCGTGGCCCGATTCGCGTCACACCAATACACGGTTCTCCTGAAATCAAACTGGATTTGACTGTCATCCAAGCCATCGCATATGAACATAACGGGGCAGCCCTCAAAATCAAGGGTCTCCACCTCCTTCATCTCTGGATAAAGAATGTTAATCAAATTCATGAGGGTGAATTCTCCATGCCGCATCTGGTTTAGTTCCTTGAAATGCAGCGGCAGGAGGAAAAAAACGTCCTGGTGTGTTTTTCCATCCACCCAGTCCAGGATGAATCGCTGCACTGCGAACGTTTTTCCGCTTCCAGGGCTTCCCTTGGCCAACACTGACCGTACAAACCTGATTCTCCTGTTTTCAGGGGACAGAATATCTTTTGAGGATAACGGCTGTCTCTTCACTTTACCAGTTTCCACAAGATCTTCAATCTTTGCTCTGAACTCATGCTCTGTGTTCACTGCTGCGTTAATCCCATCCGAAATATACAGATCAGTGTAAACAGATTCAAATGGAACCGGCTGCCCTTGTTGGACAAATCCTTCATATACCATTGTGTACTTCCTCTTAAGAGTCAGTTTTAACTCGTAGCGCACTTCATCTGCAGAGAACAACAACAAGAGAAAAATGAGAGATGTTAAAAAAGCACTTCAATGTTTCTGAGGTCAAGAAAAAGATCAAACTTACTTCTTTTGCAAAGTCCTGCCAGATAATCAGCTAATCTCCTCAGGCTCATGTTGTGCAGAAGCACCAGCGTGATTTTCAGGGACACCTGGAGATCACACAGCTCCAGCATTTTATCCACCAGGTTCAGCAGATCGTGTTCCTCCAGAGGATCACGGAAGATCTCTGGATATCTCTCCCACAGCAGCTTCTTGAAGAATTTCAGCTCATCTGCTGTGAGTTTCTGTAGGCAGCTTACCAGAGCCTGAGAAAAACACCAAACATTTTCTGTGAATGTTTCTGACATTATCACAGTTTAGCAGATGTTATTATTATTATTTATATGAGTGTAAAGAGTGAATTCAACCATTTTAAGTCATTAATCAGTGTGTGTTTTTATCAGTGTGTGTGTTTTTATTAATGCAGCTCTGTTATGGTTTAAATGGGCTCCAGGCTTCACCTTAAAAACAAACTCCACGGTTAAGGCTGGATGCCTCCCGTTCGGATCAACCTGTAACTCTGGTTTCACCCTTACAGGAGCAGCCGGTTGTTTCTGGCTCTCGTCTTTTATTCTGCTCCTCTGTGAGCTGAATTCACATGACAAATAAAACATTTAGTTGTCATTATATGTTCTGGGACAGACAGAATCGTGTCAGATGTGTGACTCTCACCTCTCCTCTCTCATTTCTTCCTCATCGCTGTAACAGGAAATGTTGCTAGAAGCTGAAGAGTCCGGTCTGACCAAACACACTCTGTGAAAAAGTGACATGCTGAGGAACTTACAAAACTAACAATAATCATTTAATTTTTATTAATAATTTCAGTCAATTACTCTGCAAATGACCATAATCTTTAACTTCATCATGAATATATAGTCCATCTGTAACCGTTTCTGGTTAATAATGAACTATAATCAGTTATTAAAAAATCCTTATCTTAGCAGAGGTACGTTTATAATATAGATCTGAATGCTCTGAATAACAAACTCACCGGGTTTCACTCAGGTCCGGTTCTTCCCATGTTTCTGACCAGCTGTTGCTGCACATGGATGCATAGCTTGAGGGAGGAGACACCAGTCTCTCCACCTGCAGTCTGAAGACATTACATACCCCACAAACATTTACAGCCATTAATCCTGAGAAACTGTGATGAATTACAGTAAATTTAGATTAAATCCTGTTCTGAATGACTTTAAACCTCACAGATCACGTTTGATTATCTCTTAGATAACTGTACTGCATGAGAAAACATCATTGTGGCCACAGCCTGTTCCTGGTCTGACCAGCAGGTGTCGCTTTTACTCCACAAACACACGCACGTAAAACACTAGAGAGTTTAATAAACTCTCAACACTCTCAGGTGGCAGAAGAGACAGATTTTACCCCACGGGTTCGTTGTCAAAGGTAAATGGAGGTGATCTCTGAGGAATAACATCTTCTTCATCTCCATTTTCACTCCCAAACGCAGAAGCTCCAACACCTAATGGGAGACTGTTGACAGACGACATGTCTTCAGAATCTGCCACCTCTCCAACCTGCAGCTTTAACTTGTGTGTCACCCTGAAATCATAAACACACACATTATCAAACACTCATATATTCATCCATATATATGTCTCACATGCCAGTATTACTGAACAGTCACGTATTACAGTGGCACAGATACTTACACTGAAGTTTAGATGTTTGTAGCTCCTGGTTCAGTGTCAAGTCATGACCGAACCTTTATTCAACATTCATGTTTAAATGCAGTTTCCTAAATGCTGTGTTTTCATGTTTTAGCTCATTTCAGTGTCTTATTTCTATAGTTATTTTAAACACGCTTGTATCACAGGAAAATCGTATCTGTTTGTTCCCAAATTTCATCACTTGTCTTTGAAGAAGTTTAAACTTCCTTTTTTTCTTAAAGACACAGAAACATTGTGTGATGAGGAAATAGTGTCTTTTGGTTCTTGTAGTTTTTGTGCAGCTTTAGTGCTGTTGATAAAACCAAGGATCTGTCATTTAAGGTCATATAACTCTCCTGTGATTCTGCTGTGATTCTGCTGTGATGACTACCTGTCTCCAGTGTGATCCGCCCTCCTGCTCTTCACTGACAGAAAAGGACACAAACACACTTTTAGTCTGTACTGATGAATTTGTACAAGAATATATTCAAAGTTAATGTATAAACATTCACAAAACAGACAACAAACAAGCAAACAAACTCTTTATTGCTGTTAGTGAGATAGGCAACAACAATCACAGCAGATGTGTTTGTGGTAACAGCACCACCGTAAGAGAACAGTGGCAGCTTACAACATGGGACAGATACGTTATTTAACATTTGTGTAACATTAGTGTAACATTCATAAACAGTTTTGGCTTTATGTCTTCTAGCATCTAGGAAATGTTGATGAGAAACTTCTACAGGATGGTGCAGAAAATCTTTTTGTCTCTGAAGGGGTTTTCTGAGGACGGGACGGGGGTCACCAGAGGGTCTTCTTTAGCATGATCCTCACAGTAAGACATGAGTTCTGCCGCTGCTTTAGACACCTGAGCAGAGAGAACCACACTGTACATCCACAACAGAACCTCACACATTAAACACCCCTGAGGTTCTTAAAAACTCTTTACAGTGATGCCATAGAGGAACCATTTTTAGTTATTAAAGAACAATTCACTCAAAAGTTCTTAAAAGAACCATTTCTTACCTTTTAATACTCTAAAGAACCTTTTCACCTACAAAGACCCTTGTGTGAAATGGAAAGGTTCTGTAGATGTTGAAGGTTCTTTATGGAACCATACAGACAAAAATGGTTCTTCTATAGAACCCTGAAGAATGTTGGCATGAACTTTTTGAATCAGGATTAATTATCTGTCTCACCATCATTCTGTCAATATTAACCTCCAGTTTTAACTGTTCCACCGTGTTCCGCGCATCTGCGATCTTGGCCATGTTGTTTGACATTCTGTTCTAGAAGTTACCAAATTAACCCTGCAGGAATAGAGCAAAGCAGCCCATGAGGTCCAGTGGTAACGTCTCAACAGCGGCTGATGTCGCGGTTCTCTCAGAAGACTCTTAGATACTCTCGGGCTGTTACAGAATCTCTGTAGCTGCAGTAATTGTTTTGTTGGGCCTCAGCTGGTTGTGTTTTTGTTAAGGCTCAGTGGGAAATCCCACAGAAAACCTCAAGAGAACGTATTCTGTTCATCTACTAATATAAAATAATACTATGTGTCTTTTATGAGCTTTTACACACCCTGTATTTTCTCATGACTGTGTTTGTGGACAATCATTATTCTGTGTAAAATATTCTCTTCATATGTCAATATATTTGGTGATGTACATTCTTTAAGTTTTGAAACCACTTAACATTTTATTACCTTATTGTAATTTAAAACTATGATCTATATAATCTATAATAGTTGTATATGGATGTAAAACAATGTATAACACAAATAAATAACTATTTATCATAAACATGAAGAGCATTTTACTGCAAATGTTTATCATCTTCTATCTACATTTAAAAGTGTACTTAGCAGTGTACTGTAAATATAACACAATAGTTAAGAATATGTTGAATATGCTTCATGTTAAACATAAAATTGAATGATTAATTGAATTGTTTGTGCTGGTTCTGAGACTCACCTCAGCTGATGGAGTGTGTTGGAGATGTTTGTCTGCTGCACACAGTCTGCAGGACTGAATGTAGACGTGGTCTCCTCTCATAATTAGCTCTCGTTCCTCCCCCATGTTGGGCTGTCATGGGGTGTGACCTTCCACTAAACGCATCTTCCTCCTGTAACACAGTAAATGATACCTGACAGCACAATGAAGCCTCTGAACTCCATGACAGCTCCAGTCAGATCAGGATGAGTTATGAAGAGCTGAAGGATCTGATGGGGGTAAATACTGAAACACTAAATAATAAAGATGGTCATTTATTTATATAGATCAGCGTTCACCCCAGCCTCTTTATCTTACCTTGATTCACAGGTGTGAGTTTATAATAATAGTTTATCATTTAAGCTGTCGTGTCTCAGGAAATGTCACTTTGGTTTGATTTGAGCTCAACACTCATAAAGTGTGTAAAGTTACCTGCAATGAGTTGTTTCAAACAGAGATGCTGCTAGAGAGGCAAACGTTTGAACTGCAGCTTTAAAATCACTAGAGACTTAAAATATGACCCAAAAACAGCAACAGAACTGTTACTAACCTGCATGTGACACCTGAAGTTCCTAAACATCATTCATATCTGTGTTTAAAGAATAAATATTATAGGACAGCAGCTGAACGTGTCTCTGCTGATATAAATGAGGAGGAACTGGACCTGTGATGTTCTGCTCACTGACACTGGGCTCGGTTCTGATCTTTAATATCTCTGCAGGCGACTGACAGCTCCATCCCAGAGCTTAATGTCACCCAGATCATCAGCTGCCGTTTCTCACCTGATTTATTCAGACACACGTTAGTGCAGATGTTGCTAAACACTGAAATTAAATACTGAAAACAGACTGAAAATCTGTTTTTTAAATATTGTAATGTTGGTTCAAGAATCATTTTATGACACAAAAATAGTTTCTGCATCAGTATTTGATGTTTATTCACTTGCACACATTTGAATTACAATGAGCAGAGATTGAAGTTCATTGTAACATCAGAAAACATACAATCACCAGAGTTTACAGCCGCTTCCGTCTCATTAACATTGTAAATGATGTTAACGTCTCTTGTTGCGGGTCTAACATGAGCAGTAGTATCCTGAGATGGAGTCATTCCAGTTCCCAAACAGGCCTTTCTTCACGTTTTTAAGGCTGTACACGATGCCAGCGGAAAACTTCTTCTTGTGGCCTTGCTTCTTGGTTTGAGACCAGACGGTCAGGCTGCAGGACCGGGCGACCACAAGAGAGGAGATGCGATTGTTCCACGCCCACGTCATGATGGGAACGTCTTCATCGGGATAAACGTCGAGATACTTGCCCTGACAGCTCTGGTCGTTGTAATAGCTGCTGTCCTCGAACAGGCGAGCGCAGAGCTTGTTTCCCTGAGGGTCTTGCAGAGCGTTCGGTTCGGGACATTCTGCCTTCAGCCCTTCAAAGCACAGAGCAGCTAGAAGAACGGCGATGAACATGGTCTTCATGTTTTCAGCGTGTGGAGTGAAGTGAGGTCATTCACTCTTATATCCTCACCTGTGTGAGAAACTCCAGCTTTGCCAACAGATGTTCTAAAGGTTAAGAAGTTTAAACAGTAACGCCTACACCCTCAAAAACAGGTTCCTGACAGTAATGCCATTAACAGAAGAACCAGAATCATTCAGTCAAAGGTTATAAGAACCATTTTCACTTTCTTACTGTTTGTAGTCTGAAGTGAAGCACAATTTCTTCAGAGTAATTACAGAAAATAAACAACCAAGTAAAAAAAACCCAAGTTAACCCAGCGCATCACTTCGGAGGTGACCAGCAGCACCAGTATGATGTGAGTCTGGGTGACAGATCTTAACTGGGAAACTCAGTGTTGGGCACAGATGCTCTGAAGGCCAGTCAGATATCAATGACTCTGATTAATGAAACAGTTAGTCTGTGTGAGGTAACAGAAAGTGTTCCAGACCTGTGATGGGTCTGGGTTCAGTTCTGGCGGATCTCCACGCTTATCTTGTGTTCAGGGTCCAGATGAGGACAGGCTGTACTCCAGTTACTCCAGCTGAACATCCGAAAACTGTTTCACAGACATTATTCTGCTGAAGGTACTTCAGTTATGTGTGTGATTGGACTTTTTATTTAAAGGGACACATAATATTATAATATAATATAATATAATATAATATAATATAATATAATATAATATAATATAATATAGTATAGTATAGTATAGTATAGTATAATATAATATAATATAAATTTACTTGTGCTTCATGCAGCAGCAGACAGAAGTGACGTCACTGGAGGGCATGTTTGCATCAGACAGACTGTATGAACTGAGACGGGAGACAGAAAGACAGTGAACAATATCAAATCAATGATACAAAACGAAACTGCATGTAATTGATCGATTATGGCTTATGAACTCGCGTGGTAGCGCTATATTTTGTAAAACCACACGCTTTCTTCTTACCTGCAACACATCAGATAAGATCATAGGACAGATTAACATCTGATTTGCCCCAGATAAGCTGCAGAAACGTAACAAGTCTGCTTACTAGTTCCCAGCGTAACTAGTTCCCAGCACAGCTTGTACACCAGTGATAACCTGACGGTTGCAGGTTGGTTCCTCAGTGCTGAGAAGAAACTTGTCACTTTCCTTCAGCAGCATCAGATGAAGAGTTTCTGCAGTGTGAGAAGATGAGTCACATCCTCTGCTGGTAACTGACAAACAACACAAATACTATCAAACCATCATTCACACAACACACAGAAAGTGTTGCGTCTCTCCACACATTATTGAACAGCTGTGGTTTGTTAGGACACTTGAGGGACATCATCAGAAACATCTTCAGAGTTTGTAAGAACTTCCAGATGTCTCAGTATGTGGAGCTGGAACACATTAGATACGAGAAGCACTTGTTGTGACTTTTGTTTGGTTGTGTGAAGCTTTATCACAATACACAATGACAAACAAACGAATCGTCAACTGTAACTGTTTGTGATTGGTCGGGAGTTTGGTTACACAGGTACGAAAATGGCGGAGGGGGTAAATTTTGCACATGCCAGTTTTTGCACATTTCAGTTGCACATATTCAATGTCTCATACCCTTCTGTTTCTGTTTTTTTTTGCACTGTTGTACTGTCTTGTTCTGTCTTGTATTGTATTACTTGTATTGTATTGTCATGTGTACATAGGTTTACAGTCTACTGAATATATTCCTTGTGGACAGTCTAATGAACCATGTAACGCATTATATTAGTGAACTATATTAGTTCGACCATTTACTTTTGTCACCTTAATGTATGTTGTTACTAATGCATGTGGCATTTATTGAGAACAGCAAAGTAAGCTTTTCA
>JBAJNP010010060.1:0-17060 GCA_036877545.1 Yasuhikotakia modesta | reverse complement strand
TGTTGTTGTTGTTGTTGTGTTGTTGTTGTTGTTGTGTTGTGTTGTTGAGTGTCATTTGCCTCTCAGCTCTGTGCTGGTACAGATTCTCTCTCTCTCTGATGATGATGATGATGATAGAGGAGAGATCATTCTCTCAGACACTCGTTTGTTTTGGTCTGTCATCTGTGCATCAGTGTGACCTGCGGTGAATCTGTCAGAGTGATTCACCTCTATAATGGAGAGCTGGAGAAACATGTGTGTCTGTTACGAGTTAAAACACGTTCTTAAAACACATTAATGCAATTACCTACTATTCTCTTAGCATTTTATTTTGTAACACATTTTTGTATTTATTTTCCACTATATTGTGACTGAGAGCATGTGATTTTTTTCTTTTAATCTCTAAATGTTATTTTTCTGGAGCTAATGGAGACCCAGAGTGTGCAGCAGTGGCTATGCAGGGCAGGTTCTCACTAGATTATGTTTTAATGTTGTGCTGCATGAGTCCTTAAGTGTGTTGAGTCACGTGTGTGAAGATTGTGTTTAAGAGATGAAACAACATTACAATCCACCTGTTAGAACGTTTCATGGAGTTTCTGTGATGGGCAGCAGATTGTCTGTCCCTTCATTATCTGACTTTTGTTTTTTCTGTACATGATTTCTCTACACACACAGTAGAAGTTTGGGTGAAGCATCTACAGTCTTCTGTATCTGATCTGTTTCTCTGGGCTTCTGTCTCTTGCGGTCCGGCTCTGAACATCTTGTCTTTACTTGCTCCCCCTTTACAAATTCACACCTCCTTCTCCAGAGTATTTTTACTGGAACATTGTAATCAGGACACAAACCCCCAAAATCCCACCACAGCGCCATCGGCTTTTTTGTTGGTATTTTGTAATAAGGAATGTTTTCTCTCCAGGCAAAAGTTACAAAATGACGTTATGAAAGTTAAACCACTACTGCAGTTTTCTACATGAAGTCTTCAGAATGTTTGTGGCCTGAACGTTTGTCCTTGCAGCCCTGAGATCAAGGTCTGTGTGTATGTGAGCGCTGGTTTTCAGCGTGGAGAGATCTAACATCTCATGCAGAATCTGTCAGGCTCTGCTGTTTTATTTCTTTATTATTTGTCTTCTCAAGGTCTCAGAAACATCACTGTGACACAAGGCTTCTCACATGACATCAGATCTGAATGAAGCTCTGCTGTATGGAAACACTGAACACACTCTTTGAAGTCTGAAGGTCAGATGTGTCAGTTTGAGGTCTGATACTATAGAATAATTCACTGAAGAAGTGCTGGTGAACAAACCGTCATGTGTTTTGTGCAGTGCTGGACTCTTAGCAGGGCACCTGTTTGGACGTGAAGTTCTCTGGCACTGAAGCTGATTCCCATCACAGTGTGAGGTCACCGCGCTGCCCAGAGCTTGTTATACTGGAGATCCTGCTGAAGTTCAGCGCATTGCTGTTAAACGAACTGAAAGTTGACGAGCAGAAATCATTACCAGCTCTCAGCCTGTTAGTCTTTGTGTCCTCATGGTTTCCTGCACAGACCCGTTCAGGAGCTGCTGCTGATGTTTTTATGACACAATAACAGACACAGACAGACAGACACAGACAGTGTCTGTCTACATCTACATCTTAACAACATTTGTTCAGTTTCTCTACAGCTGTGATGTCATCAGCACAGGCGTCTGCTAGACGTCAGAGATAATAGATGCCTGACATTAAACTCAGTCAGCATCTTAACAAGCGTCTCCATGGTTACAGCAGGACAGGTGAGGGATCACATGACACCACATGTTCTCTTCATTGATGAACGTCTGGTGTCAGGATGAAATGTTCTCACCTGGACCCACAGCTCAGTTCAGAACGTTTTTATATTTCTGCCTATTTTTCTGCTGTTCAAGCAGATCTGCACAAATCTATCATCTGTATTTTTAGGCACCAAATTTTATTACTGCATTATTGTAAGTACAAAACAGAGATAAAAGACGAACAGCTTTTAATTTCAAGTCTAATTTTGTACCTGTTTTTAATGCTTCCAAGAGAACCTGAATTCAGGAAGTAAAATGTTAGGATGTTAAAGATGACTGAAACTAATTCAAATAAATAATGAAACAGATGATCCGATTTGTCTTTAAATGAATGAATTTGAATAGTGCAGATCTACACACACATCGGTCATTTATTCTCTAACGCTCTGATCCACACATCACACACTCTCAGCCTTTAATCCGGTGTGGGCTCACGGGAGCCTGTTTCCCACATCCAGCACGGAAACATTCCATTAAAGTCATTAGTCTGTTCAGGCAGAACTGTGTTCTGACAGCACAGCACTGCAGGTGCTAATTCACCTCACTGTCACACACAACCCAATGTGAACCATTCTGGTTCCATATAAGTCAGAGGTATATATATATATCTACAGGTCAGTGTCTTCTGTACATCATGTCTGTGGATGTAGTGGACAGCCAATGGTTTCTCTGCTCTGGTCTACATGTCCTGCTAAATTCAGGCAGCATTCCACAGCCCAAATAAGCTGATGTTGTTAAACAGCTGAAGTATATCCATCTAACACACACACCAGCAGGACTATATTTAAACTCATTGCAGATAAGGGGACGCTGGACATCTGTTAAACGGCAGCAGCTCTCAGTGTTCAGTGTTGAGGCGATTCTCTGTGTCAGATGTGAAGCAGCTGCCGTGATGGACAGCAGCTGTTCCCAGTTCAGCTCTCAAGTGTTTTACAAACAGCAGCAGTGATTCACACTGTAAATGTTTCCTGTAACATCTGCATTTGAGTCAAAGCCCTAAATCAGCCTAACAGTATTAGGTTAGATGAACAGGGTCATTTAGAAAGATGGTTTAACTTTTATTTATTGCTTGTCTTATATCATTTTATAGGAATATGATGGCAGCTGAAATCAGTCAATGCAGAACCTCTTGCAGTGGGTGGGAGGGGCTTCAGCTCGTAGGGGCGTCACCTCCGACACAAACACACAGCAGCTATTGGACGGGCCTCTCCGGGGGCGGGGCTTCAACAACCCCCCACTACTCGCCTCGAACCCGCAGCTGAGATCGTGAGCGAGTCTCTATTGTGGTCCAACAAACCGCACGGGAGGAACCATAAAGAACCGAATCAGAACAAGTGGAAAGTAACACCTGAAGATCTCTGGATTGTGTTGGTTCTCATTCTGTCACCGGTGAGCAGCATGTAATCCATCCACTTGTGTCGAGTAACGTGGCGTTTATAAAGTGACGCGATGAAAGCGTGTAAAGATGAAGTTAAAGTTCATGAAACATGCAGAAGTTGGTTGGACTGCAGTGTAACATAAGTTCAGGGATGTATTATTTAAATAATGTGATGTTGTTTTATTGTGACACGTTTAAACGCGTGTTCTCGTGGTCTGATGAAGATCTGATGAAGATCTGATGAAGGTCTGATGAAGATCTGATGAAGATCTGATGAAGGTCTGATGAAGGTCTGATGAAGGTCTGATGAAGATCTGATGATTTGCACTTACAATGAAACTCAGAGTTAATGTGAAGGATTTTCACTCTTTATCTAAAACAACAGACGTGATTTGCTCATAATAACTCCAGCATATACCACGTGCTGTATTTTCTCAACCCACATCAGTTTCTCTTTGGGTTTGATTTCTGTAGTTTTACTTATGCTGTAGTTTTACTTATGCAGCAGTTACCACTGACTGTACAAACGGTCCAAGCAGTGAATTATCCTACAGTGTTTTTGTCATAGTCTGGTCCCTCTGAAACTTTAAAGTTTGTGTTTGTCCAGAGTTTCAGCCCTGAATGATCTTCGCTGAAGCACAACAGGTCCTGCTGTTATCGTCCCTGTAATGGGGCTGCAGTGGCTGTTCTCATATCGCTAGTGCTCCCGTCGTGTGCTACACTGGACCTGTTAGTTTCTGTGACAGTGTGGTGAGGGTCTGACAGATGGTCTGTAGGGATGCTGATCTCTTGTTGTTTTGTCCTAACGGTCAACAGTCCAGGAACGAGAGGTCAGAGGTCACAGAGAAAGTAGAAAACCTCCCCTCCTGTCAGCGGAGGGAACATACAGACACAAGCGACAACATTAGTTGTTCATGAATGTCAGAACAAACCAATCAATAGCTCATCTGTTTGTTCAAGAGACACGTCACGTTGCATCTTAAAATATCCAGTTTTCTCAGAACTGTATTGCTGCGTAATTGGATGAACCAGCGGCAGGACAAACGAGAATCTCCCAGAATTGTTAAGAAACATTCGCTCCACAGTTACAGTTTGTCAAACTTTGTCCAGGGTGTAAACATTTCCACCGAGCTGAGGTGGACGTTTCTGCATCAGTGGTCAGATAAGAGTTTGTGGACCTCCGTTCAAGGCCAGGGATGAACGCATGATTTTAGAGGGCAGCAGTTTTTCTGCCAAAGAAGAAAAATCTGGATTTTGTGACCAGCCATGACAACAGGTCCAAAGCTCTTTGGCCACATTGTCATGCGATGTCTTTATTTATTTTTGTAGGTCACATGGCAGGACACCTGTGAGATCTGTTGATGTTTATTTGTAACATCATTCTATGAAAGGGGTTTCAGTCTATGAGCAGCATGTCTAGTATTTTACTGAGGTGATGAAACCCTGATTTCTGATGTCAGAGACAATATTAACACTGAAGAGCTTTATCAGTGAATTAAACCTCAGTCAGTCTGATAGTGAGAAGCTGTCTGGTCAGGTCCTTCTAACCTCAAAGATAACCAATCGTCATGTGAAAATTACAATGCAAAACTGGACTGCAGTAATATCTTGGTATTTTATATACATTTTAAAGAAATGATCTTCTGAATAATTGTTCACTTGTGTTTTGTGACTGTTGAAGGTATTTTATACAATTTAACTGCATTTCAGCCTTCAGATGAAATATTCTCTTATGTAACGCAATATTTCAATTGATTTCTTATACTGGTCATCAGTGTATTCAGATTCATGGACATGTTCGTCTGTGCCGGCCACCACCTGTGAACAAACATACCAGGTGACTGATCCTCTGTCAGTTATCTTGGGAAACTAGTTAGTAGTCAATTCAGGGTCAAAGGACAATTTAAATGTGATAAAAATGGCCCTTTCAACACAGTTTCACAGAGAAAACTAACAGAACAGATTTATATTTATATGTCACATCTTCAGATCTGATTGTACAGTCCCCATAAGCCAGAGTTGATTTCATTCAGACAACATGTAGCTGAGTTTTGACTGGTTTAGATGTTTGGAAGCTGAAGTTTGGCTGTCTTGTACAATATAAACTTTTCTTGCAAAAAAACCATTAAAACTCTTTTTGTAGTTTTCGAGAATAACATGACAAACAGCGTAGATGGTTTCATTAAATATTTACCTTCATTTTAAAATACTTTTATAATTGCCGAATATTTTCTGAATACATTCCCAAAAAATAAAATCCCTCTGAATAAAAATATTCCCCTGATCGTTCCTAATATGATGTGTGAGACTCAGACGAGTCTAATTCACACAGAAACATCTAAACATGGTCACAGCGTGTAAACTGCCAGTCATACCACACCAGCAGCATGGGCTTCTGGGGCAGAGCGGGCAGCCAATCAGAGCGCAGGTTGTGCACCCTCTGCTATTTGCATCGAGAGTGAGATGTTTTGGAGCGACGTGGAACAAACTGGCCAGGGCAACCTTCAGCCGTGTAAATAAAGATCCAGACCCATAATATTTGTTCTGGTGTGGGAATACAACGTGACTGGAGGAGAAAATGAGAAGATGAACTTAGAAAGCCAGTTTAAGGGTGTTGTGCTTATAACAGTGTGGAGCAGACATAAAATCTCAGCAGGTTTTGGGTCGTTTCTGGTGTTGTAACATGTCAGGCTGTTGTTGATTGAGAGTCTATCAAACGTTTGTTCCTGTGAGAGTCGTGATCATGCAGTAGATTGTTGAATGGGCTTCAAGGACAGTAGATGTGTGACCGAGCAGCAGAACTGAACAGATGTTGTTAATACTGCCTGTTGCTGTGTTTAGTGCACACAGTCGAGTCCTCGTCTCGTTCGGTGAATGTTTTGCTCTCTCTCTTTCCCTGACCGTGAAATGACCGTCTGTGTCTGCCAGAAAGACTAATAGCCTGTGAATTCTATGTTCAGCCTCAAAGTTCCTCACAGACTGAGCTAAATGTATCATCACAAACACATCTTTAACAACCTTGGACTCAAGTTTCTTCAGGCTAAGAAATCTTAGCGTTGCCAAAAGTGTGTGTCTGTCATTGGCTGCCACATGACGCCCGTCACTCAGTTCTGCACGTGTCAAAATTCTGTCCCCTCAGGATTGTAAGCCACTTGGACCCCAAGGGGTAGCCGTTTGAAATGCCTGATCAAAAGCCTATTATGTTGTCCTTATAAGTGATTCTGTAAATACAGTCATAATTAATGAGTACCTCAGTGTGGATAATAGTGAGGAAAAATGTTCAGCTAATCATCCAGTTTTCCAGCAGGAAGGTTAGGAATTATTTGAAGGGGTTTATTTTGTTTTAGTGGGCAGACTGTACATTCATCCCCCCATTAATAACTGCATAATGTAAAATATGATTCTGATTTGATGTGAACCTTGAATACACAGATGACAAATGAAATACCCTAAAGCTTTGGTGTCTCCATCACCCTGGTTTATCCTGTCTGCTCAGCCGGTTACTCACAGACGTTCATTTAAACAGTGCTGAAAAACTTTTACTGCTTCTGAGGGACTGTCCAGCATTCAGACCTCATTAAACAAACACAAATGTGATCAATGTTGTTGAGTTTCTTTACATAGAAGTCAGAACATCTGTTGGCCTGAATATTATTGTTATTATAAACTTGATATCAGATGTGGAAGCATAAATTTAGCTGAATTCTGCATCAATTCTGCATTCATCTTGTTTCAGTCATTTATTACTGGACAATCACCTCACACACACAGAACCGAGACGTCCAGGGACCTCCATCATGGAACCTGCCGGATCAGAATCCAGGATCCTTCCTAATGGGACAGATCATGACCTGGGGGAGTGTGTGCCGATGAAGAGTATGATGGATGAAGACCAGTAAGTGCTTCTGCATCACATTTAAATGCTGGTGATGTGCTCGTGAGATGTGATGTGTTGAAGCAGAGCCATCACTTATACTTTTGCAACAGATGATTATATCACCATTTGCTTTGTCATTCTTGCATTATTTCATCAGAACAACGTGAGACATTTTGGGGTCTCCTGTAAAGACTCTTTTATGAACTTCTGTGTAAAGAATTCTCAGCATGGATTTCATTAGACTACGTCTGTCTGGTATCTCTGTGGATGTTTCAAAGTGCATCTTCAGGCATGGTGTGTTGATGTGTGGCTGTGTCTAAGTGCATGTTTACTGTTTTTCCTGCTCTCTTATGGACCGCTCACACTGTCTGTCAACACAGAAATGATGCACAAAACAGCAGGTATGTCCACAGCACAAAACCAGTGGCATTATGGATGTTACTAAAAACTCAATGCAGACCTCAAGGTAACGCTGAGCATCATTTAAAGAGCTTATCACCTTCTCTCCATCAGATTCGATGATCCTGAAGGAACTTTGGCTGAGAACATGGAGTTCCTGCCCAGTGGAGAAAGAAAGAAACCACGTTTCACTGATGTAAGTGTGCACAACATGTTTACGCTGGAGAAACACCTGAGGTTTCACTTCTACAGCAGATGAGTTATTTTATAAATGGTTATTGTTTATCTACATCAGTTGCTATGGTAACAATGTAAATGAGATGGGATGCACCAGAATATTGTTTTTTGTCTGATGAAAGATTAACTGATGATAAATAGCTCTTAGTAACTGATAGACATACGTTTAGATTTAAGTGTTTAAGTGTTACTGATTGAACTCTTCCTGTAGTCGCTCATAAATCTTATTTCCTGTAGTTTGAAGGGAAAACGTCCTTTGGCATGTCCGTCTTTAATCTGGGAAACGCCATCATGGGCAGCGGGATTCTGGGATTGGCCTATGCCATGGCCAACACGGGTGTTCTGCTGTTCCTGTAAGTGAAAACCTTCATCATCCTCTTCATCAGACGTGGAATAAAATTATTCATTAGCTCTGGTTGTTCAGAAATCGTCATGGTCACGCAAATGAATTTTTAATGTCAACCTTCCATGAATCTGTATTTAACCTGATCTAAGTGTCAAGCAGCCGGCTGTCTATTGGCTGGTTTATTGCTATGGCAATAAAATGATGGTTTGACATCTACAGCTCTTTAATAATTGAGGATTCTCCTTTGGAGATCAGAAGATCGTCAGTTATGCAGTTTTACAGTCGTTATGTGTTCAGTCCACTCCCCTCTGTACTAGAAGCTGTTTATTAAGCTCTGATTTTACCCTGTATGCTGTGGTGTTGATAAATGCTGTGTCATGTGTAGCAATTTTCCTTCAGGCAGAATGACAGCTGTCATGTGTCTGTGCTTTGCCATGACATCATCACACATTTAATGTTTATTCACCTTCTCTTCAAACTTTCCACTAGTTGGCTCCGCCCCTCTTGCTTATTCAGGGCCCCAGAAAGGCCACAGCCTGGTCAGGCCACGCCTCCTCTCTTCAGACACGACCTTCTTTTTAACTCCTGCCTCCTGTCCTAATATAGTTGTCATTTGGTTTCGTGTGGCGGCGGGTCTCTGTCTGATTGGTGGAAGGGCGGCAGTCTGTGGCTCCTGAACTATTCAATCATGTTACAGAGAGTTAAACACCACAGCTCAGATTTCCTCTGAGTGTGAAACTGTTTCCCCTAAAGAAAACACACTTCCAGTGTGTGTGTATGTGTGTGTGTGTGTGTGTGTGTGTAGAGTGTGTGTGTGTGTGTAGAATCTGAGCTTTCTCAGGTCCAGTTGTTTCTGAAAGCAGCTGATGTGCCCAAAACCATTAAATTGTAGTAAAAACACTGAAATGTTACAAAATGCTAAACCAGGAGAAAAATTTTTACAAACCTGTCAAAGACATGTGGGTCATATTTCTTACCAAAATCGTAATTATATAAATGATAAATAATTTCTTTAAGGAAAGTCACACACAATGTAACTGGTAACCAGACAAAAGAAGACATTTGTGTTAACAGCATTTAAACAGAGCGCTAATCTACAATGCAAATGCTGATTGCTCTTTTACATAGATGTGTTAAACTGAGCACAGGTTCTAAACATCACTTCCTGTTCTCAGTTCTGAGTCAGTGAACAGATGGATCAGTCAATGGTCCATCAGAACATCCATCACATGAGAATACAGTCGGTCCAGAACTCATTTCGTGCTCTTTGTTAATAATGTGTCGTTTGTCACACGCTCATCATTTAGAAAGACCCTCGCCAGACCCGTTTCTGAGGTCGTTCACCACCTGCGGTTCTGAGTCTCATTAAACACCATTTATAAACAACATGATGACATCACCATTGTGTAGCTAAAGCTCACAGCAGATGTGTGTCTTTCTCAGAGAAATCTCCTCGGCTCCACATGAACTATTGCCCTGCTGGCTTTGAAATCTTAGGTGTGTTTTAAAGGCAGATCAACATTTTCTGGTACAAGCAGTAATTCTTACTCCTCACTCACTCATAATGTTTTACTAGACTTTATAAAGTTAAATGTCTGAGGCTCCAGCCATCTGCAGATTTACAAACCTGTGTCTCAGCATCATAGAACTGGTTTATTAATATTTTAAGTTATTTGCCAAAGAGGAAACAATGGAAAATTATTGTGGTTTATAATTATATATGAAAAGATAAAAAGAAGAAGCACAATTTAAAGACCAGCTGTTTCATACTGTGTTTGATTTAAACAAGTTATAATCCTTATTTGCATAAACATTCATTAAACCTTTATGACGAGAAACATTTGTTGTGTTTCTCCTCAGGTTTCTCCTGACGGCTGTAGCTGCTCTCTCCTGTTACTCCATTCACCTCCTGCTGAAGTCGTCTGGTGTCGTGGGTGAGTCCTGCCGGGTCTCATGATCATCTGAGTTTGTGGTTCTGCTGGGATTGGTCTCTTCTGATGTTCTGGTGACACTGATTTCCAGGAATCCGCTCGTATGAACAGCTGGGGTTCAGAGCTTTCGGAATCTCGGGAAAGATGGCGGCTGGAATAGCGATCACGCTTCAAAACATCGGAGGTATGGAAAATCGGCTAAATTAAAAAGTTAAAAACAAGAAGATATATTTTGTACAAAGAAATTGCTGTTTGTTTTACTGGTCACTGCATGTACGCAGGGCTAAAGTTTGTGCAAATCAGCTCTGACTAAAGTTTCAAATATAACAATGATGCTTTCAATGTTTTAAAGGTCAAATTTTGGTAAGAATTTGACTTGATTTGGTGATTTAATAAAAAACGATAGTGGTGTGACAATATGCAAGAAGGAACGTTAGAATGAAAATGTCATCATGGTTTTGTTGAGATGTGATGTACATGTTCTGTTTTTAATATGTGCTGTTTTAATCGTTAAACTCAGTAAATGCAATAATGCAAAAATGCAAATGCAATAAAACTTAATTAGTACGTGTCTATCTCTGTTTCTACAGCCATGTCCAGCTACTGCTACATAGTGAAGTCAGAGTTTCCTCTGGTCCTGCAGGCCTTTCTGAAGGCAGATCCCAACTCAGGGTACGTGTGAAATACCGTCATGAAATGATAAATCATGAGCGGCGACGGCTGGTGATTTTTGTTTGTGCTTCTGTCCACTGGTTTGGACATCAATATCGTCATTATGAGCTGACTGCCAGTGAAGGCAAATAACTCTAGTACTTTTGTGCCAACGCTCCAAAATGTCACCCTGACATCAAGAGGAGGTGTGTGGCAACCTTTAAATGTGATTGGTCATCTAATAAAAAAAGAAGAGCTGATTGGCTGATGCCATGTCTTGCCTACCACACCTCTGTTCTTTTGCATGTGACAGCTTCTTTAAGCAACAGAGACGGCATGACAAACACTGTACATGCCGACAGCAGACACAACTGATCCACCGGCCTCATTTACTGCATCAGGAAACAAACTTCAGTCACTAGTGGTTTCTGGTTAACTGGTTTGCATCCAGTTTATAAACTAACTAATAGGTCAGTTGGCAGGCAACTCACACACACACATTATATTGAACATTTGCTTGATAAAGAAAATAAAAATGAATTGTTCTGTGTGACATAATGCCCCGTATGATAGCTGTTTACCATTTGGTCTGTTTATGAAATATGTAAAAATAACATAGAAAAGAAACGATAGAGGGCTGTTGATGTATTTTAAACTTTAACTTTAGTGTGACATTTTGGCTAATAGCTTCTAAATTTGACATGATAAAAGCTTCTGTTTGTTTGTCTGACACATGAACTCATATCTACACATTAACATCTACACATTTTCTTAAAAGCACGGATTCTATTTTTACTTCAGTAACCACAGCATGTCTTGTATAATGTATGAAAGAGTTTCAGTTCCACGTATAGTGACCTACATTTACCGTGTCAAAGCTTCTGTGGTGAGGGTCTGAAACGGCGTCTCTGAAACAAGTCCTTCTCTTTCACATTGCACAACGCTGTGACGGTGATGGACAGCAGGGTGGGTTACAGTCTGTTTGGTGCTGTATTAACTGCTCATGTCTATGCCTGACATCTCTGCTCATAAATCAGGAAATGATTCTGCAACAGTGGGAACGTTTTCTACAGCAACACGAGTGACGAGGCTCAGATCTCTGTCAGACAGAAAGCAGACAGCTGGCTGGAAAATTACAGATGCTTCTGTGAAACATTTAGCAGTATATTCCTGGCCAGCAGTTGCAGTGCTTTCACAGTAATTGTTACCGTAGTAACTGTACAGCTAAATGATGCTGTATTCTGTAATGTTGTAGAATCTCAGTGATACGTTACAGTATATGTACAGTAAGCTGGTATGTTTATTTTATAAGTGTGACATTCCTGACAAAGGAGACGCTGATCTTCATAATGAACATTTACCAAACAAAGTCACAGAGTTTCACAAGCCTGCATTGTGTGTAAAGAGGGTAAAGTCTTACTGTATCAAATAATTACAGTTAAACTTTTATATTTCTGGCAATTCTTTACATATTCTGTTTGTTGCTCTCCTCTCTGTCTGTCTGTCTGTCTGTCTATCTGTCTTCAGGGAATGGTATCTTAATGGGAACTACTTGGTGGTTCTGGTGTCAATATTTGTAATTCTGCCTCTGGCTCTAATGAAGCAGTTGGGTGAGTCCATCATTCTCTTCATCAATCTCTTCCTCTCATCACCCCCCCCCCTTTTGCTCTTGACCCAGTTAAATGTTCCGCTCACAGACTTCTGATGCTTCTAACACACATTCTGTTTTCATTTTGAGTAATAAATTCCTGCAGAAACCCCACACAGCTCTATTTTCACACATTTGACCTTGTCTGTTAGATGTGAGTGTTCAGATGGTCTGTTAGCAGAGATTAGCTCTTGTCTTTATTTAGCACACATGCTCATAGCTGTGTTCAGTGTAAGCGCAGTGTCTGTGCACAATGGCATCGTGACGACATTGACGTCTGTCTCTATATTTAATTTTCAGGTTATCTCGGTTATACCAGCGGCTTTTCTCTCAGCTGTATGGTGTTCTTTCTCACTGCAGTGAGTATTTATCATCAGGTCAACAAAGTCAAAACGCATCATATTTGCTTTCCAAATACACTCTCCTGCTTTTATTGTGCAGGATTCAGGAGTGCACACGCAAATCCTGTTTCTTTGTGTAATTTTTCTTTTTTCACATTGTCTGTCTGAAACAAGTTTTTTTGGTCACTAGGCTACACACACACTGTCTGGTTATTGTGTCAGATTATATCCTACATGTCTGTGATTCTGTAGGTCATCTATAAGAAATTTCAGATTCCGTGTCCGTTTGAAGAGTTCTCAGCCAATGGCACGCTGCCACACGCACATTCAAATGTAACCGTTGACCACGCGCACAGTTACCATTCTGGACATGAAACGGCCGCGTCTCACTGTGACCCTCAGATGTTCACTGTAAACTCACAGGTACAGTTCAGTTCAGTAACAGGATGAGATCAGAATATCAGATGTTCCTCTTTAAACAGTGACACTGTGCTGCTGTTCTGCAGACCGCGTACACCATCCCCATACTGGCCTTCGCTTTTGTGTGTCACCCTGAGGTTCTGCCCATCTACACTGAGCTCCACAAGTAAGCAAACTGCAATTCAGCACACACTCAGAATTTCTCAATTTAGTCAGAAATTGTGTTGTGAATATGTTAACACAGAAATGCCCACTTTCACAGACATGACTTAAGCTTAATGCAAGACTAAAATACATGTTTGAGCCACCTTAACTGAAATCATTGTACTGACAAATCTTAATACATATCAGTGCTATTGTTTGACTAACGGTAAATATTTGCTTGTTTTGTGGTATGAATATTAAGCTGCATTGATATCTGTATTTCCCTGCAGCCCCAGTCAGAGGAAAATGCAGCATGTGTCAAACATCTCCATTTTAATCATGTATGTTATGTACTTCCTGGCGGCTCTCTTCGGCTACCTGACGTTTTACTGTAAGTAACTTTAAACTGCATGAGTGTAAGACATGCTGTTAATGTGTGAATAGTTGGATGAGCAAAGCAGCGAATAAAATTAAACTTCCTGTATGTCACAGCAAATGTGGAGGCGGAGCTTCTGCACACCTACAGCAGGATTGACCCCTATGACACTCTCATCCTCTGCGTGCGATTGGCTGTTCTCACCGCTGTGACGCTCACTGTGCCCATCGTTCTGTTTCCTGTGAGTTTAATAACATCTGATGTTCAGAAAGTGGGGCTTTAAGGGAAAGACGGTTTATTCTGTCATGTAGGAGTTAGATTGGTGTATTGACATACATGGAAATTGGAAACGCTGTGACAATGTTATTCTTACATTTGAGTGTCTCCAAAGCAGCCATCTCTGATCTCAACTTCATGAAGTCTATCCTGGCTTTTAAGCAGCACTGAAAGAGTTACTACATGTATGCTGAACACTTCAGCATCTACAGCACCTAGATTCAAACTATCTTTGTCTTTTCTTACAAAATTCTGTTGTTCATGATCTTATGTTCTCAGTCTTTAATCTGTTTCCTCTTCTTGAAGGTCCGCAGAGCCATTCAGGAGATGATGTTTGCTAATAAGACCTTCAGCTGGATCAGACACATCATCATTGCTCTCACCATCCTCACTCTCATCAACATGCTGGTCATCTTTGCTCCCAACATCCTGGGCATCTTTGGTGTCATCGGTGAGTCTGTTAGTCGTCACTTTAACAACTCTCATAAATAAAGCTGGTTATAACCGCCAGGATAAATGCTATAAAAGTATAAAGACTGATGTCATAAGTTTCTCTGGTGACAGACTCTGAGATGCTGTTGTGATGTTGGGTCAATGTTTTTGTGTGTTTAGTTTTTGCTGAACAACATTTTATTGTCAGTCAAATGCAGCTTAAATACAGAGAATGTTCTGGTCAATTTAATTTTATTTGTATGTTTGCAAGTTTCCTGGAAATAATATTACTTCAGTTGTTAATGTTTATTACTGAAATTGTGCTCATTGATTCTGTGTAACACATTTTCTTGTCCTGGTTGTGAATGAAGTAATTTAACTCTGAGATGACTCCCATTTGTCCTGTTCTTCATCTCCAGGTGCTACATCTGCTCCCTGCCTCATCTTCATCTTTCCTGCTGTCTTCTACATCCGGATTGTTCCAAAGGATAAAGAGCCAATGCGCTCTGCTTCCAAAATCTTTGTGAGTTATGTTTGTATGATTTATGACTACCTATAAATCTATAAGCGTTGGAAACTGTTGCCCAGACCTTGCTGGACATTTGCATTGGTAAGAGTTATGTTACTCACTCCAACAGCTTCAGATAGGATCCAAACTTTCTGTTTGGCTTTAAATCTTCAGTGTAGTGGTTAAAGTGTTTCCCTTGCTCTGATTTAAGGACGACAGAGGTGTATTATAACAACATAGAAATACTTTGTTCTGGTATATTTCTACATTATATTCAAGTATAAATGTTTCTGTGGACTTTCGTCCTAACATATTTTATAGCATTAACTTCAATTGTTTTGGTCGATTAAATGATTCAGTCATTGATTGTCAGCATGTCTCATGAATATACTGCTCAATCTGTGAGTTGATGCCGTAATGATTTGATTTTTTTCTGGATGATAAAAAGGCTTTTTTGTTTCTTAGGCCGCCTGTTTCGCTGGTCTGGGCGTGTTGTTTATGATAATGAGCTGGAGCTTCATCATCATTGATTGGACAACAGGAAGTGGCAGTTCTATGGGCGGTCACTAGTGGGAGGGGCAAACTCTGTGTGTGTGTTTGTGCCTTTGTATGAGTATGTTAGTGTTGTATCATACTGGAACCTTTTTTATCCTTTTTTTTCTGTAATGCCTTGTGTGACACAGAAGGTTTCTAATCCCACCATAACAAACAGTTTTCACAGAAACATTCACTGTTGTCAGATATTGTGGAAAACTGGCATTATCTCAAAACACCCTTTGCTAAATTCGACCCGTTATTGATTTGGTGGTTTGTTTTTATTTATTGAAGAGTTAGTGCGTCCTCGCTGATTCTGTACAAATATACTGTTATACTAAAGTATAGGGCTCTGCGCAACAAATGATGTCCTTTTTTCATTGGATAGTTTGGATAAAAAAACTTTGAAAATGCCCCTTTTGTTCCGCAGACCCCAATCACGTTATGTCGCTTGAAGTCATTTTTATTGACGCTGTATTTGTAGTATAAACACAATCAGAACCTTCTAGAAATGACAGCAGGTACATTGTACAGTAGTGATGTGTATATATTAGATCTGTTACTTTAACTATAGCTCAAGGAGATTGTAAATGTTTGATTGGTCACTAGAATGGTAAGTTAGTTGAGTGTAGATGGGTTAGTTTAGCCTGCATGAGGCTTGAGACAATCAAGATCAGTAACTTACAGCCGTGTCAGATCAGTGAGAATTCAGTTTATCACTCTGTGCCAAAGCAAACACTTCATCTCTCTATCATAAAGAATAGATTCTGTTTTCCTAAAGAAATTCAGAGTGTGCCTTCATCACGTTTAGATTTGAGCAGTAAAGAATGTATTTATTTTAATGTAGGAGCTGTTCTGCTGTTTACTGGATTAATATGAATGTGTTTTACTGTTACTTTTTAATGATGATGTTTATCCATTTTATAAACTCATGGGGGATAAATGTGATTTTCAGCACCCTTAACACCATTTACACAAACATTTCATATACATTTAAATTCTCAAAAACATTATCAATACATAAGTATTTTACCTGAAATAATCTCTGTATTAAATCCAGCAGTTCATATCAAGAGAAAGTGGTTTAGCTTGGAAGCTGTTCTCAGTTTCTTACATCAATCTGAGTTGTTCATATTTTAGTTCACATATGTGTTAAGCATCATGTTGGAGTCTTTCTGTAACCTGGACATTTGTGGATTTGTTAGGTATTAGCATTAGTAGTTAGTTTTAAAAACAGATGAAATTTGTATTTTTAGAATTTGTATTTTTAGAATAACATTTCTGGATATATTGGATTTTGGTTAAGGGTAAATTGAAGAGTGTTGATAATTCTGTATGTGTATAATGAAAATTGTAATGCCTCAATCATAGATCTTGTGCTCCAAACAAGTTTTGCAACTATTTGTTATCTGAGACCCAAAATCTGACAAATTTTCCTTTTAATAGTGGGTTGAAATACTAAATGCGTTTTAAACTAAACCATTTATCACATTGTGTTATTTACATTTCCACAGTTGTAGTCATATAGATTGTTTAGTGCATTCATATATAATGTATATAAGTGCATTGATCTGGGATGCACATTCTGCATGTATAGTGTAAATAGCGGAACCACATTGACAATAAAAAGCTGTTGTAAAAGATGAGTTTTACTGACTAGCCCAGAATAACAGACCAAATATAACATGATATTTACAGTAATGAATAATATGATATTTACAGTAATGAATAATATGATATTTACAGTAATGAATAATATGATATTTACAGTAATG
>JBAJNP010010059.1:0-17061 GCA_036877545.1 Yasuhikotakia modesta | reverse complement strand
TCATAGGTGCCATGTAGTGTGGACTTCCTATACAAGTTGGATACAAGTGAGGGACATTAAATAACAACAAAGAGTGAATTTTCATTATTGTTACTCATCCAAATTGTATTTAACAATGCTATTAAATCACACATATCTTCATTAGCTAACATGAATGTAAAGAAAAGCTGAAATGTATTGACATTTAGTCTTTTTGCCAGTGAACAAATACAACGCACATGCAGGTCCACATCCCTGCCTGCAAAGTTGTTTTGGCTGAAAGTACCAGAGCATTTTGTATCCAGAGGTGAGTGCTTTATTGTGCTAGTAGACAGTCAATCATTCTCCAATAACGTGTTCCCGGTCCTGCCTTATTTTGTTCTTAATAATACATTAGTTTCTTTATCATTCTGACACTCAATAGCTAATTGGCACCCCTTCAACTGGACTTTTTCTACAGCTTCATCTAAAAGCATGTATTGAACGGACTATTTTACATTTGTGATCTGCTTGCAAGATGTCATGTAAATGAAATATAAATGTCATGTAAAGTAATACAAAACATTTACATTCAGATGGACATCTGATGTGACAGGAGGGACTGTCGCATCAGACAGTGTGTTTTGATTCAGCTTCTAAATGTGGTTTTAAACCAGACCCTTGGTTTCATGTCTCATCTGCTTTATCCCTGATTCTGGCATCTCTACTTGTGACTCAATGTCCTAACAGTTTGTTTGGGTAAGGGACAAAGTCCTTTAGACATGTGGGCCTAATCCACTGACCAATGGTGGATTTCCATCTGGGCCGACATATTTTATTCAAGAGCTTCACTTACACAGTTACCAGCCATGTCGCCCAGGGCTTTTACACAGCATTTCTGTGGGACAAAGAACTCGCTCTGTTCCATACTGAAAATGATCTCTATGTAATAGATTGTGAAGTGACCCCTGGTGTGGAGGAGCTTTGCTTCTGCAGTGGAACATTTGTTAGGGGGGTGCGTTTAGCTGTGGACGGCTGATGCATTTTAAATGCTTTTCCTCAGAACTGTTGAACTGCACAATGGTGTTACATCACCCGCAGTGGAAAGCCAAACTGTGCTACGCAATGTGATTTTTGATATTTTAATTAGTGGCTTTGTTATATCATCTGTCATCATATTTTCATTTTCAAAGACCGTCGATTGCCAAGACTGACAGATTTCCACAGACAGCGATTATTGACATTCGAATACAAACGTACAATGCAGTTGCCAAAAAGCCATCCGACTGCTTTCTTTTGAAGCCTCTGCACCAAAAACCACTCTCTGAAACATTCTCGCACACTTCTCACTGACGACTTTGCAGCAGTAAAGAGAGCAAAAACCTGTAATGGTAACCATGGAAACAGTCCAGTCAGCCAACAGTGTATGTCGCCTTCTGGCTGTGCATGGTGTACATACTGAGTGAGCTTCTCTGACTCAGACACTCAAACAAAATAACAAGCAGCCCTCTAAACAAATCCACACTGCACATCACTCGCATCACTGATACGCAATTTAAACCTGCAGGTAGCCCTTTATCACATGGAAAAGGTTGTTATAGTGAAGATATCTAGTTTTAAATGAACATATAGTGTGGCATTATAGTGTGGCAATATATTCATGGTTGTTGTTTACATAGTGGCTTGTTTGGTTGATGGATAAAACTGGACTGGATAAACTGTAATACAAATGACATATTAATAATCTAAAAAAAATTCCAAAAAGACATTTATACATGACTAACTACAGACACAGATTCCGCTTGAAAAATTCCTGAAACGCCAGAAATCTTCCATAGGTCATTTCCAAAACCACCACAAAATTTCCCTATTCTGAGCACGGCCTTCTCCCTGTATTCATTTTATCATGCGTGAGTCATGTTGCCGGTGGACAGGGTACTCCCATGAAACCCCAAGCAGGAGACCCCATTGAACAAAACCGAAACATAGCAGCAAAATGTAAATTGCAGCAGAAGCCACAGTATTTGTATGTCTTTACCCAACACAGCACTCGTCTGTGCCGCCATGAAACACTGACTTCCCTGGTGCATTACATAATGTGTCCTGACGTGAGATCATGTTATTTTCATCTAATATCCTCATCCTAAATATTCCCTGATATTTTTGAAAATGCGTGATGTCACAATGTGAATGCAGAATTTTGTAGCATAACCTCAAATTGCTCTTTGGGAGTTTTATTTTTAGGATAGATTATAAGTTTGGCATAGCACTGAATTAGTAAGCAGCACCATAGCTGTACAACTTGTTGTACTGTATAAATTAAAACCCAGCTCTCTTAGGCTTTATAGCTGCGTTAGATACAAGCACGCTAAATCCTGCGTGCGTACTACAATGCTTAGTGCAATAGTTCATGAATGCAGCTGAATATTACTTCAGAATAGATGTAAAATTCCTCTACATAGTGAGATCTGTTGGTGTGGTTTCTCTAGGGGACACAATGGAAATTTCTGGGGGTTTTGCATGCAAGGTGAATCTGTTGCCATGGCAGCCCATTCAGCCTGTGTTTTAATAACCGTTACCTACAGACTGGCATAAGCAGCTCTGGGAAACTCATGCCAGCGCACATGTACAGTTTGCATATAATATTTACTCTGACACATCCCATGATTGCCAACAATCTGGTCTGAGTGAATTTAAAATAGGGTGCTTTGACAAAGCACATCCCAAACCATGAATCATTTAAAGCTTGTGGCAGGGGGCGAAATGTCATGTCCCCTGGATTTGTGGAACGCATACACAGATTTAAGCAAGCCAATATGAGCATCAGTCGGTCTGCAGATCTATCAAAAAAATGGTATCTCAACGTTTCTCAAAATCTTTATTTATAACAGATATTCTGTAGAAATGTTCTGCAAGATAAATACGTTATTCATAATCAAGAAGACGTTCTTGAGGTCTTTAGGTTTGTCATGCATGACTAAAATACATCACAAGTATGAAAGAGCCCTGTAAACATGACCACCGAATATTCATAAAACTGTGCATGTGAAGAAAGCCCAGAAATGGATATTTCTGTCAGGTTAATTTGGCACATCTACAGTAAATATGTTTTACAATAATAATGCGACTGTAAGGTTACTGTCGTTAAACTGACATTCCAGATTTAACCTGTTAGCAAACAAACATCAAACTAATGAAATGAAATTACCATAAAGCAGATCACGAGAATCACAGTTAAGCTACATACAAAACATTAATCAAAATCACTTCCCGTCATCGTTCTATATAAAACATTTGCTCAGCCTTCAACACTGCAAAATATGTATCCAAAGATTTAATAAATAGCTTTTTTTACATACATAGTGAAACCCATTTAAAGGGCCACTCTGGAAGATAGGTCGACATTGCTTGCATACCATCAACACAACCAGTAGGCTACTCGGTTAACCATGCACCATTTACACAGTTAGGGGGAAGATACTGGTTTGATGTTAATGGTATTCTTTGCTTTGTCTGTCTAATTGCTTCATTATAACCAAAAAGTAGAGGCTGGTCTCTTTAATGAAACCGAACTCTGTCATTGCACATATCTCGGAGTAGCTTGGAAAACACAGTATTCCTTCATGCCCCTGGGCCACTCTTCCGGACTGCTGCTACGGTCCACTGTACTGTCAGTCTGTAAACTCTGGACAATGGAGATAAGGAGATTGAAAAAAGAATGTGTGGGGTGCTTGTTGCCAGATGGGAGAGAGTGCCTCTTCAAAACGTCTTTGGATATACACATCAGAGGTTAAATGTCTTTGGGCCATTTCACGCAGATGAGGAAGATTTCTCTGTGCTTTTCTCCAATCCTTCGCCATCGTTATCTTCTTCGATAACTGTTAATAGACAGAGAGAAAATTGTTGAAAATGAGCGCTATGTCATGATGATAGACCCGCACGCGATTATCTAACCTTTTTTGTCTCTCACTCTCCCTCAATCATACAAACACACACACACACACACACACACACACACACACTGGCACACAGGGCTCAAAGATGGAGATTCCATGTTGCCATGAATTTTAATACATTTCCACAGCAGAAATGCTGTCACTGTTCCCTGTTAAATATATTTAAGAAATAAAGACGAAAAAGCATGACAGGACTAATTGCATAAGATGATTGTAATGCATGCAAAATCATGTAATAAAATTCAAATCCCATGCATACAGCCTTTTCGTAACATTTTCATATACGTTCGTGCGTAAAATGGTACTTGGAAATGGTAAGTGAAGCGCATAAAGAAATTGCGCATTGTCTGCGCACATAACAACCGACTTCTTTGTTCGTGCAATACACAAAGGCTTTCTCCGTTACCTCTTTGGCTTCTCCCGATCTGCCCGAGCTTCGGTGGTCGTTTATTCTGATTGCCACCAAAAAAGTTGTTGGTATCTTGGAGGCGGCAGGTGAAGGAAAGGTGTTCCTCGTCCCCGTCGTTTCCATAATGAGTCATTTTTTCCTCGTTATACGGTAACACATCAGACATGCTGTATTAACTAACCCGAGACACAAACTACTAGCTACTGGGTCTCCTCTCTAATCGATAGTGCGGAGTGAATTTGCGCGACTGTCGAGCGAATGCTTCGCAACGCAGGCGGCTGTTTACCTCTATCGCACGTGGATGTCTGAAACGCTGGGCGAACGCATGCGATAATATTTCAGTTTGAGCGCGCTCAAATTATCCAAATTTTCCAGATTTTTGGGGGGGCTGGAATTCTAAATATCGGAACGCGCGCTCGCGGAGGTGTGCGTCTTTTGCGCGGGGCTTTTCGGGCGGCTAAAGCGTCGTATGGAAAACCTGAGAAACGAATGCAAATTGGGAAGCGATGCAAAACAAAGATCCCTGCGAGACCTGATGGAGAATAAACGTCACTGAGGCGCGGGCTTCCTGGTAGAGCGAGGCGCGGAGCTGTGTGCGTGTAGAGCGCTTCAGCGTTTCAATGCATTTATCACCAATATCAGTGTTGGGAATTTTCCAAGCTGTTTATCCATATAAATATAAGACAAGCATTCACCAAATACTGGAGACATGTACTCGTAACGTGTTACATAACACGTATGGGAAATAACTACATATGATAAAAAGTAATTTGCTTATTTTCAGCTAAAGGGATTTATTTTACTTTTTGTCTGTTTTTCTATATCAATACTACATCAATTATATAAAAACTATATCAATTATTTGAGGTCCAAATATATAATATAGCCAACATATCAAATTATTATTATATATATATTTTATTCAGTTTATATTAAACTATTAGTTTGTATTAAAATATAGTAAAATATCATTCATATTTTATACAATGTCAGTTTATAGTCCCCTTGCACTGCCTGATTCAACTTGCACTGCCACTATATTATGTAAATCAATGGCCAATGGGATTAAATATGTACTGACATAGTCTAATGGCATTCACACACATGTCCTCATATCTTAGATATAGAAAACACCCATTTGTTCTGTGTTCAGAACTTTACTTCCATTCAAAGTCTCTGTACTAGAGCCTGATCAAACAGAAGAAGATATTAAAATGCCCTCAAATCACAGAAGAAAGAATTATGGGATGTTTTTCTACCCTCTGTGCATAGATTTTGCTTTCGTGATATCAAAAGCCAGAGTGAAACTGGCATCATCCGGATATGAGCTGAGGGGGCTTGTTCCTCTGTCCAAGATTTTGAGGGCATAATCTTCTGCACTAGACACACTCATAACCTTTCCAGGATTGCACAACCATCATCATCACTTCACTGCAGAAATGTCAAGAGAGCAGGAAGGAAGCACAGCTTCCTCCCATCTCTGACTGAACCGTGACGGAGGCCATTTTGTTCCGTTCTATCTGATATGAAATTGCTGAAAAGGTGAAAGCACTCAGCCAGTTGGAGCTTTGTCTTAAAATCGGCATACAGATGTGATGATTTTCATCTTTGTATAGACAGATTTATTGTAAACACACTGTTTCATGTGACTGAAACTGGTATTTTGAGACACTAGATTAGTGCTTTGCTGCTAATCAGACATAGGACTAGATCATGCAAAAATATTAGGCAAACATGAACATTTATTATTATTACAAAATAACTGTAAAAAAGTCCAGCAATATGTAGGTATTAAAATATGACACCGAATCATTTTGTGATCAGCACAAAGATTTACAGTCTTTTTAAAAAGGATTTTTTAAATGCTAACAAGCCTGTTTGTTTTCCTCCTTGCACAATTATATAGTTAATATGCTGCCCGTGACTCTATTACAAGACACCTGTGTGACTGTATCCATGTTGGGGTCATGACCCCTCAGCTGACAAACAATGAACTACACAATTCTGTCCATGGTTCCTGCACTGAGAATATTAAAGTAATAAAGTTGAAATTTGTCTTGTTATCATATCTGGTGTTTTACACTGAGGATAATAAAGCAAGCTCTGGACATCTTTTACAAATTTGGTGTTTTGTTGTTGTTTGTTGTCGTTCGTTTGTTGTTGTATAATGAAATGGAAACTCACACACTGGAATTACACATTGTTCTTTAGTATTTACTTGTTTTTGTGTGCCATATTCAATACTTGTCTTTTGGGAATGTGTCGTTTGCTTTACTTCCCAGAAACTTGTTTCCGTGATGCATCAGATAATTTTTTTATAGCTCAACATGTTTGGCTATTAAAAAACAGCCCCCCCCCAAATAAACATCATTACTCCTCCATGACCTGTTTTGTTGGTTGGTTCAACCTTTATTTATAATGTTACCTATTAGTTTCAAATATAGAGTGATGGATGTTGTGCCATAAAGTCATGATTGTAAAACTGAGCACATGAAAACACACATAAACACACATTAACTGCTGCACATCATTGTGTGCATGACACACAAGGTCTGTCATGTGGCGATCATTTTACATGCGGTGTCATGTGCAGGCAGTGAAACCAAAGCACCTCCAGAGAGGAGTAACTGTGGACACACCCAGTCCTATTGAATTTGCAAGCATCCATCGTTGCATGCGAGTATAATTACAAATCTTTTTTTAGCTTTCAAGTCACATCAACTGTGGGCAAAGATTAAACATATTTGAATAAAAACTTAAGATTTATGTTCAACTATTAATTAAACAAGTTACCTGAGGTAGTTTATTTAAACTTTTTATTTAAAAATTCAGTGACTGACAATATATTATTACACATGAAGGGCACTTACAATTTACACATCACAATTTACTCTGTATTACAAGTTTGGAAAAATACAAACTTAGATTCTAACATAGATTTCAGACATACTGATTGGAGTCCATTGCGGCATCGGAAGTAATTTCACATGCAACTCAATTGTGATCTCTGTTATATGCAGGTACAATGAACATGCATTGTGAGAACAGACTGTGTATGTTCTGTCAATCCACCTGCAGAACTTTGATACAGCTTTATCCCCAGGCCATAAACCCACCCCTCATGCATCAAACCTTAATCCTCCAGCAAAACATCAAAATAACAGCAAAACATTTCATACGACAAACTGTAGCAAAAGTTAATACATTTTGTAAAGTATTACTAAATGTATTAACCAGGGTGCTTAACTGACATTTAACTAACGTTGTACATATTCACGAGCAAAACCTTTTCCAAGTTAAATACACAACTTTCAATATTACCTGTTGTTGTGCTAAACAATAGCATATCAGTGGTGACCACTTTTATGCTGTAACACAGTACCTTTATAAAGCATTTGATCTAATATTTGATTCAAAAAGGTATCATTAAATTTGCATGCTTAATATAAAAACTTGTTCAACACACATAAGATTTTTGTGAAGGACATGAGTCGAATGACAGTATTTTTCTCTGTTAGCAGCCTCAGCTGGGCCAAGTGGCTGATAAGCCAACATTCATTAAGTCACACAGTGATGACGTGTCAAGGTTACACAGCATTCCTGTGTGACTGTTTGCTATACTCTGGCTTTCATCTCACCTACAGACTTGGCCATCAGACAGAAGCTCAGGTACCATAAATAATGTTGGTCATATACAAAGCCAGTTAGGCAGAGACTGTTTAAGGATAAAGTGAAATATGACACACCCATTTTTTGAACAGAACAGCTATAAGTGCCCACTATTACAGAGCACAAATACAGCACAGAAATGTTGCCCCTTAGAGCTTTGTAATGATGTAATGATACAATGTATTTGATTAAATTCAGCCATGGGGTGTAACCTCCAAACATGCGGCCTGAAAGACCTGAATGTGAAAAAAAAGTTTCACAAAAAAATCAGACTTTAAGGAGACCATAAAGAAGAGTTTCATTTTTAATCTCATTCCCATTCACTTTGAACTGACAACTAATAATATAAAGCTTGATTTTCTGTGTATTCCTGCTGAATAAAGATCAAATTTCATCCCAGGCAAGAACATATGGCCTGATATTATGTGAAGGCCTTGCATATTTGAAGAGATCTGAAGTCTGATCAATTAAAGTGAAAAAATACCCTATTTAGCATTTTATCCTTTTAAACTGATGTACACAATCCATGCATGTTAACAGATGCATATAAGTTCCTGTCCAAAGAATCCAGACCAATAATTTGCATTGGGGGAGGTATAGAACCAAATGTGGCCTTTAATTAAAACAATAATGATTATTTACTTATATGAAAATTATAATATCCTTGACAATTGTGACTACGGATGAAGCCGTTACAGCAACAATCAGGGAATAATCAGGGAATTACAGCATTATTATAAAATCCCCCTCTTTTAAATATTGTTGTACAATGAGAATGCACATATGTATTACAAATTCAATTCCTGTTAGGGGTAACTTACAGTTGAGTGGGAAGAGTTTCAACAGCACCAAAATTCAGGTGCTGCCATTGATGAAACAACGATGTAAAGCAGGTCTGAGTGTTGGCTGGGCTATATTAAGCAATCCCCTCCACATCCTGATGAAATCCCATCAGCAAATCCCATTGTTTCACAGGTTTCCAAAGCTCTGATTCCAGTTCACTTCAGGTAATGAGGAAAAACAATGAATGATTAATACGATAAATAAGCTGGTCCTTTAGCAGGATTTAGTACAGTATGACACTAAATATGTCCTCATAGAATTATTCCAAAATACTGGACATTATTACTGCATGTTCAAACATGCTTGTAAATTTTGTGTGATAATTAGGTGTCTTATCAGAAATTCTTAAGGAATGCTAATAGTGTTTCTCTCATGATGTGGAAACATCCAAAATGCCCTTAATATAAATGCACTAACAAACAGGTATTTTTTGCAAATGTATAAACTGGAATAAAAAAACGAATATAATAGGTTATAGGTTATAATTTGCCAATTATGCTATTTGAATCTGTTGATGGAAAAAGCTAGTTCATGCTAGTTCGTAATTGTTGGCATGATGTGCTTTTGGTCTTGTAATGTGCGTGAGTTAACATTTTGTCAACAACATATTTTTTCACACAAAAACTCTACATTCTGTCTTGTACCCACACTCCTTGTGTTCCAAATCCCATATTGTTATTCTGTGGAACATTAGAACAACATAAGGTTTATTGTAATGACAAAATGTTCATTTTTGCTCATTTTTGTGTGACCTGTTCCTTTAACTATTGATACAGTCATTGTATGGTATTTTCTAATAAGAAGTAACAGCAATTGGCTTTGCACAGGAGCTAAACCTACTATTCTAAATATACTATACACAGGAGCTAGTCTACAATTTCACTTTATACAACATGTACACTTGATAAACAAGAGCAGGAATGGCAGGACTCATGAGCTATATACAATGAGTTATTGTAGCATCTTGAAATATTAAGTGTATCATTACTCTGTGTTTTTTTTTCAAACAATTAGAGGAGAGAAATGATCGGAATATGAATACAGACATATTTTGTCCAAAAGGAACTTCATGTTTTTGGTTTGGAATAAATAACAAGCTCATCACATAAGGTGGAGTTCTCCTCTGAGACTATTGACGTACATTTTAAAACCCCAAGGGATGTTGGAAAGACCTTGTTCACAGCTGCTTTGGTTACAATGATTCCAGTGCCCTTTCCACTCAATTGTACAGCCACCCGATATCCTATTCACAAGCACACAGTTTTGTCAAACGAGAGAGTCTATAGATATTTGATTTCCCCTCAGAGACCAGGACGCTGTCTATGAATCAAAGGATTATTCTTAAACGTTATAGCATCAGATTAAAGGAGTCGATGAGAGCTATTGAGAGCTTTTGGGTCAGCCAAGTTCTGTCATGTTATTGTTTTTGTTCTCCAGTTGAGCTAGTGTACAAATAAGACCATAAAACCCAAAGGACAGATGTGGTTACACTATAAAAGCAAACACAATATCTCCAGCGTCTGTAGTGCTGGTAGGAAGTTATTGGGATTATTACTGCCCAGGATTGAGTTGTCCATGCTCTGGGTAAGTTCACAAAGTTAATTTCTATGAAGGGTTGAAAGCATCACTGACAATTAAATTAAATGACATTTTATAGGAACCATTGCATGTTGGGAACAAATACTATTTTTTTAATAACGGATGTTATTTGTCCATTAAACCTGTGGTCTAAACTTACTGTTACATCTGTTTATTTATATTATGTAAATCTGGTGATGTTTGACTGAACTGTGTTTTCTATATAGTGTCATTTTTCGACCACTAAATGTCAGACCCCTTAAACATGAAGAAATGTCTTGAATTCATCTTGCTTCTAATCATCGCTACACTCCAAGGTAAAACACTTCAATACGAGTACAGAAGCCCTCTAAATATAATGCATATTCAATGTCACAGGTGATGCATTATGTGCATAAATTACACAAAGTTCATCTAGACGATATGGGTTCTGCCTTTATCATTATTCCCCTCATTCACAGGCTCACTGCAGCAGAGAATCATTGGAGGACAGGAGGTTGAGCCTTATTCTATCAAGTATCAGGCCTCTGTTCAGTACAATAACTACCATTACTGCGGTGGTACTCTTGTACACCCTCAGTGGGTGGTTTCTGCTGCCCACTGCTGGAGGCCGTAAGTATTACACTAGCGTTGCATCACTGCCGTCTTTCAATATACGTTTATTTGGGCAGTTACCAAAAAATAAATTGATGGCGTGCTTAAATTAGGAAATAGCCATTTTGAAAGGCACGGTATGCGATTTTCCCCAGAATTATTTTTGTTATGCCAGTTTAAAGCCTCTTCACAAGTGTCTAAACACATTTATATTGTAATATACATACACTCATAGACATACACATGGGTTCCTGTCAAATGTCACGGTCTTAGAAATGATTCGCACATCAATTCATTAAACACAACACAATGCACATACAAGAATACAGAACACAAACAATACACATATGTATAGGTTATATACACAGGTGAAATTATTATTGTAGCCTATATTTAGGAGGCTGTTTAATAGAGAAAAACAAACTAAAAAGCAAAATAATCAAAACGAAACATACATAAATAATGTGAATAAATACAATCAATTACCCATATGTCTGCAATTTAACCTGTGTGCAGGAACTATTTAATCAAAGTGGTTCTGAGTGAACATGACTTCTCCAAAAAAGAGGGTGTCGAGCAGGTGTTTAACGTGTCGAGGGTGCTGGTCTATTACATGTATAATTACAGGACGTTTGATAATGACATCATGCTTTTGAAAGTAAGTTCATCAGCCTTCAGATGAAATCACGTGGTAAACACACGCATTAAACAAAGTGTAAGGTCTATGTTTGCTTGTTTAGTTAGGTAACCATATATTTAAAGGGATAGTTTCCCCTAAATGAAAGTCATTTAACCCACCCTGATTTGATTACAAACCTGTATAAGATATTGTGAGAATGTTCTGTATGACTGGTGTCAAAAGTAATCTAAAATCTCCTCAGTAATGGCCTAAACTTTAGTCTCATTTACTTTTACTCTTTTTAGTCATTTTGGAGCTTGATAGACATTTTTCAGGAAAGACCTGTCATATAGGACAACCACATGAGCATGAGTAAATAATAACAGTAAATAATTTCAGTCTTGGGTTACTGTTCCATAATGCCTTAAGCTTTAACCTCTCTTTAACCCGACTTTCTGATCTGTACATCAGCTGGAGAAGCCTGCAGAACTCAATGCTTATGTTCATCCAGCTGTGATGCCACTCCCAGGCTCCCCTCCCTTACAAGGAGGCACAACGTGTACCGTGAGCGGATGGGGCGTCACTCAGGTGTACAGTTATTACCTGTCCCCCGTCCTTCGTGCTGTGGATGTCTCCATCATCCCGCAATGTCAATATTACTACTACTACAGAATCACAGATAACATGGTGTGTGCCGGCTCTCCACTGGGCGGCAAAGACTCCTGCCAGGTGAGTCAAAGCAGTAAGGGTGAATTAGTCTGGTTGAATTCTATTTAAGCTCACATCACAGACAAGGAAGCTGTCATATGTGATGGTGATAGTTTTGTAATTACGATGTCTTACTCTAGACCATAATAACAGAAAATAGAAAGAGAATGAGCATTTGAAATATTCTCTGTCAGAAACTATGCAATTCTATAGCACATCATTATGTTGTGAAATTGTGCTTTGTTTGGCTACAGGGCGACTCCGGTGGGCCTCTCATCTGTAATGGTTATTTTGAGGGTATTGTGTCCTGGGGCATCAGCTGTGCCAACCCGTACTTCCCTGGAGTGTACACTAAAGTCCGCAACTACGTCAACTGGATCAACTGGATAATTGAAAATGACAGCTAACATGCAAACAGCTAATGCTCCTTTTACAAAAATGTTGAACTGCCAGCATAAAAATGGCATCAGATGGTCAAAAAGGAACCCAATATATTGAGTACAGCGGTCAATGGTCTATTAGATAATATGTAACATAAATAATTGCATTAAAAGTCGCTTTAATCTTTTATGTTCTCAAAAATGTATTACTATCTATTTAATACACTATGGAAGCAAAATTATTAACTCAACAACAGAATATAAAAGAGACACGACAGAACATGCAGGTGGATATCAAGGACTGTTTTGGGACAAATTCATGTTTGTATTGGCATAAATTCAAATTCTCAGTCGTAACTGGTGCCTGTTGATTTAAATTTAAAGTACAGAGCTCCATCTGAAAGCCATTATCACATTGTATGTTGTTCATAACCAAATTCTAACAAATATAAATAGTAAAGCCACAAAACACCTGTTTGTTTTTAAATTCTTTTGTGTTCTACCTTTGGTATTTCAATAGAGGGGAGCACAAACCAATAAATTATTGTAATTAGCAATGAATATTTTCTAAAGCAGCTTATTATTGCTCCTGGCCTATTCATCTTCAGATGTCCATTTGGCAAAAAGCAAATGCTTTTTCATCGTTATTTCATTGGGAATGTCACTAGTATTGTGCAGTGACCTTTACATTCCACCTCCCTGTTTCCTGGCATGTCTGAGGAACAAGCTGAGGGAAAACTATAACTAGAAATTATATAACCTTGCCATTTGACAGCACCACACATCAAAGTCAAAGCGCCAGGGAGGCGGAATATCAGGGAAACTGGGATTGGCTACATGTCAGATCTTAAAAACCCCAAAATAAACAAAGTCACGAGCAGCTCTGTTGAGCCTCAGAAAATACGACACATAGGTAGCAAAACAACATGGGAGATCTGAAGATCAGACATGAGTTTATGAATGAAACAGCTGGCGGATTAAACAAGCATTTGTTGGAAATCAGAGAGCTGATTGGACAATCTCTAGAAGCCAAGATTTTGCTTACTGTCCCTACAGCAAGTTCAGAGTTGGGGCTGCACTTCTGACACACGATGGGACAGTTTTTACAGGTAAGAGTGAACCTGCGGTGTTTCACACTCAAATCATTTTATTGTACCAATATCACAGCAGTTTGAGTCAGTGCACAACGCTTGTTGCGTAAGAGACATCAACAGTAAAATTTTAAGTTGCTGTAATGAGTGTTTGTGCACTCAAAACTGATGAATAATATATGAAGGCTGTACGTGTTCTGAATTTGCTGCCACACTGAGAGCAAACAGGCAGACAGGCAAATTTAAATACTTCATCACGCATGCAAAAGGCAAAGGGATATATATATATATATAACATTTTTTTATTTATTTCAATTCTACATTTCTGCAAAATTTTGGGGGAAATTTGTGCATAGATCTAAACATGGTAAAACAGCTGAGAGTAGATTCTGTGTGGTCATATGATCACACAGATTATATATTTAGTATATATATTGTTTCATATAGTTTTAAAAATTCAGTTTACAGATATTTTAGCATTAATGCCTGGAAAATGTATTTTGGACAGAAGAGGCTACTGCACAAGGTGAACCAATACAAAATATTTTATTGCTCTTATAGCTGGAACATTCCAGACCTTAGACTGAAACAAATTGTGCTGGAGTTGTTTTTTAAAAGCTCAGAGACCATTTTTGCTGTCACACAAGGTAAACAACCTTAGTCCCGTCCAGACCAGCCAATGAAGATGAAACACACAAAAAGCACATACAGTGGATGACACTTGATTGAACAGAATGTACACAATGCATTACTACATGTTGCCCAATGTTTGTCCCTCCACAATCTCAACAAAGCAATGGTGATTGGTGACTGCTGAAAGCATGGACAGATGTGCAAAAGAAGATGATGAATTCCTTGTTAATTTATTGTTTATTTAGTGAACATCCATATTTTTCTTTTTGCTGGCAGCATTTAATTCCATGGCATCATATGTGTCTTATCAGGCTGTAATGTGGAAAACGCTTGCTTCAACCTGGGAATCTGTGCAGAGAGAACTGCCATTTCAAAAGCAGTTTCGGAGGGCTACAGGGATTTTAAAGCTATTGCGATCGCAAGGTAAACCTTTTACTGTAGCCAAACAGATTCACACTGAGGAAGTAACACATTTCAATTGTCCATTCATCTGTGGAGTTTCTATACAGTAACATTGTAAATGTTTTACAGTGATATGCATGAGCATTTCATTTCTCCCTGTGGTGGCTGCAGGCAGGTCATGAGAGAGGTAAGGTAACATTTACCACTGTTACATTTAAAAGCGTGTAGTGTGACAAGCCCATTCACGTTAATTAAATTGTTCATTTACAGTTTGGTGCCAACTGGGGCGTGTATTTGTCCAAACCTGACGGTTCCTACGTGGAGATGACTGTTGAGGAACTGCTGCCTGTGTCTTTTGGCCCCGAGTACTTAAAAGTGAAGAAAATAAATAGCCTGAATGAATTTTAAAGATCAACATTCTAGAACTGCAGGGTCTCCAATCCATGATTCATGATGAATTCTACTAAACTATAAGGAAAACTTCAACTTAAGATTAAATTTATACATTTTTTATGGTATTGTTTGCAGGGTTATTGTTTGCAAAAACCCTGCAAACAATACCATAAAAAATGTATAAATTTAATCTTAAGGCAAAAATAAAACAGTAAAAAAATGGTAGGTATCTATGTTCAGGTATCTATGTTCAGTATATCTAATTTCAGTATCAGCAACAGACAGCGATCCTCCCAAGATGGCAGCACCGCCCCAACATGCATTTTAAAGTCAACATTCTCTATATATGAAGATGTTGCTGTGAAGACAGAATAAGGTTATATATGAATTTTGTTTAATACTGCATGTTTAATAAGCTGTATATGCATTAATTGTATTAAGATAATGATTGCCTTTTAAATAAATACATGAGTGATACATTTATAAAAATGCACCAACAACTTTTGCTACGGTACAAACTTTATTGTATTATTATTTGTTTACAATGCATGTGATATATAAATTAACCACAAACAGTGCAAAATAAATAAATAGTAATTTACAAAAAAAAGTACATCTAGACACAACGTTCTTAACCTGATTCAGTTGGTAGTGATATTTCAGATACAGTTAGAACCTTAAACATTTAACATGATGAACTACTGTTTAGTTTATGAGTGAAAGAATTCTACGTTAAACAGACATAGCAGCAGTCAAAGTGCAAAACATGAAACAAAAGAGAAAATCAGGTTAAAAGGCAGCACATGCACATATGGCAGTAAAATCTATTTCAAAATATCAAGTCTTCAAAATGTTACTGTGACTGTTTCATGCATGGTTTAGTCTTGATTCTGCATACAGGCAAGGGAAAAATAAAATTGGTTTTCCACACAATTTCTAATTTCTATGATCCAAATTGTGACTTTGACTTTAAAGAAGGTAGAACAGGAAACCAAATAGGAACTGCTTCTAAAGCTACACAGAGTGGCTTTATCTGGGTTTCAGACAACGCTAAGCTAAGAAGAAACCATGTTGGATATAGAGAGCAGTTTTTGTCTCTAAAGCAGCCGATGAGCACATGGTGCTCCAAATAAAGTAAAACTACTCATAATCAGTGCATTTAATGGCATATCGTTGTTTTGTTCTAGTTAACAGTAATTCTGAAAAGGCAAAAGTCATCTTTCAATTCACCACAACATGTCTTCTGGGATTATGTCTAAAACCCTTGCCTAGGTGGTCTGAGGGTTCTGTCTCTATTTCTCTGGCGTTGTGGTATCCAGACAGGGCCAGGCTGGAACGTAATGCCTGGGTAGAGTTCCCTCCATCAGCCTCTCCATCCACAGACCCAGACGGTCCAACTTGTGATGGATCTCCAGAGTGGTGGCCTTTTGCCGGGAACTCGACCGGGATCTTGAACCCTTACTCGACCCGACCGCCGCACCATCCTTGTCAGGTGACCTGTTGCATTCGGCTTCCTCCCCTGTAAAGACTGGTCTGAATATGCAGAAGTATTTCTTGTGGCCATTGAGGGCCAGGACGTGGCCGGTGAAGCCTGGCCTGTAGGTGGTGTCTTCCTCTTCATCCAAGCCATCGGATGGCTGGGCGTCAGGAGATGACTCCATGAGCGAGTCCATCCACTGGTTGTGTTTGTCAAGGTTTAAGAAGGAGTAGTGAAGTGTTTGTGACCTGTGGGAGGAGGTGGGATTAGTTCAGGGCAGAAATGCTTAATTCTTGTACTTTGAAATCTTCCTGCAGAATTTAATCATAACTGAACGTAACCTTAACCAGA
>JBAJNP010010058.1:0-17063 GCA_036877545.1 Yasuhikotakia modesta | reverse complement strand
ATATTTTACCGAAGACCACACGGGAATTTATCGCGCAAACCTGACTGATGCCCTGGTCTGATGCTCTGGTCTGATGCCCTGGTCTGATGCCCTGGACTGATGCCCTGGACTGATGCCCTGGTCTGATGCCCTGGTCTGATGCCCTGGTCTCATGGGTCTGAATGAAAACAACCAAGTCTGCATCACCACTGACAGCGGGCGGATATAGTGAGAGTCACGTCACTTAATACATATGCGCATATTGTGTTTTTAACACTTACTATTTAAAGAAACTTTTGTTTACAAGTTTTTGACTGCTAAAACTAATATAATTTGCCTTAATGTGGATCAATAAAAAAACTACTCAACAGTGTATACCTACACATATTATTTGTGAATTTATAGTATTGTAAACGTGATTTTTGGTTTCGGTTGAATAGTTCAGGTTCCATTATTATTTTTCTATTATTTTTTCTACTATCATTTTTTTGCTCCTGAATTTGATTGTGTGGGATGTGGAGAAAACACGATAGATACAGACAGAATATCCATCTCTTTCTAGCTAAAACTGAACTGCTGGTCTTTCCAGGTAAACTGCCACCTCTCATAATATCTCAATACAGCTTGGTTCCACCACACTTTCTCCATCTCAGACAGCCAAAAACCTTGGTGTAATTTTTGTAACAAACTAACATTCACTGAACGCATCACTAAAACAGCACCTCCTCCAGCTCCTGCAGGTTTGCCTTATATAATATCAGAAAAATCCGACCATTCCTAACCATTCATTTAACACAGCTCCTGGTCCAGGCCCTTGTCATCTCTAGGCCAAACTATTGCAATGCTCTAATGAATGACCTTCCTGCAAAAGCACTCAAACCACTTTAACTAATACAAAATGCTGCAGCTCGTCTGGTCTTCAAAGAACCAAAACAAGCCCATGTTACACCTCTCTTCATCTCCCTTTATTGGTTACCAATTGCAATTGACCAAAACCAATCCACCAAAACCAATTGGTGGAACGATCTTCAACACTCTGTTCGGTCTGCCTCATCCCATACGATATTCAAAAACCTACTCAAAACCCACCTCTTTCGGGAACACCTCTCACCACTCTAACACTCCTCTCACAAAAAAAATATTCCCTTTCTCAACAAGAACCCATTGGAATATTGAACATCAAGAAAAATTGTCTCTTTGTATGATTTGCATACTGTTATCTTGTGATTTATCACTTCCTTGTTCTCCTCACTTTGTAACTCGCTTTGGACAAAAGCATCTGCTAAATGCAAATGTAAAAACAGTGACTGACTGATACTTACCTGTCCCTTGGTAAAGAAATTGGGCAGGTACTTCATGGCATTGCTTCGGAGACAGGCGATGTTCTGGTAACTTCCTGGCTCTGCGGTTCGAAGCGAGCAGATACGGTCTTGTACATAATCCGACACTTTTACCCGAATTTCCAAACCCAAAATGAGTTTGTTTGGAAAGAGGCGTGACAACTCAACTATGAAAGAGAAAACATTAAAATAGGAAAGAAAAAGCAATCAAATTAGTTTAAATACAATACAGTCAAAACCTAATAAATTTACATTTAGGGATTTAGCAAACACTTTTCCAAAGGGAGTAGTCAAAATTGTGACTAGAAATCATTGCTATCGGCCGGAATCTGTTTTTGGGCGTTGTTGTTTTTTCATGAATCGATACTATAGGTCAGTCCCCACATGGCTGTGTAAATTTTATAAATGATTAACCAATGAAAAGTGTTGAAATTAGCGTGGGACTGTCATCCTCTTAAAGATTAAGATTCTCAGCATTAGAAGCTGCAATGATTAAAACATCAAATGTCCTTTAAATGTCCTTAAAACAATGGTTATGATTCAAATGTGTATCAGTTCTATGCCAAACTGTTTTAAACTGCTTTAAAAAGCCTTCCTGTTAGCTCAACTGGTAGAGCATTACGTTAACACCGCAAAAGTAGTAGGTTTGATCCCAGGGGAAGGCAAGTCCTGATAAGAAAAAATATGTATACAAGGGGCTTTGGATAAAAGTGTCTGCCAAATGAATAAATGTAAATGTAAACAGTTTCTAAAATAGTTTGCGTGCACATTAATTTCGTCTTTTTATTTTATTGAATTATTTTAGCATTGCTTAATTTTAGTATTGCTTATGGCTCTTAAATGTTTAAAATAAAGTTTAGGAAGATGCATGTAACCACAATCATTAGCTATGATCAGCTCTCAACTGGCAGAGCATTGCGTTAACAACGCAAAGGTTGAGGGTTCCATCCCAGGAATTGCAAACACTGAAATTAAAGTTTACACTATATTCACAAAGTCACTTTGAATAAAATGTAAAAATGTAATAAATGCGCCATCTGCGTCCATACTATTCTTATCAATGAGAGCGTACACATTTAACTCCCTTTTCCTGTTTTTACACTTCTCCGTTTCGAGGCAGATCTTCTAAGCTAAAGAATAGCATGTTTTCACTTAACATCGATGAAGCCACGAATAAAAGAATGGGTAGGATTCTAAATGCATTGGTGGGATTTTATGACAACGATTTTGTTGTCGTTACTGATAATTAAACTGAATGGTGGTTTTCTGAACTAAAATAACTATGTTATTTGTATATTAGTTAGTTATATTGTATATTTGATTGTTTTCTATTCTGTGTGTATCATTTACAAAACTTTTAGTTGTTTGGAAGAAACAACTTTAGGACTACAGTATCTACACATTACAATTGCAAAGGTTGTAAAACTGTACTTAGTCACTGTAAAGTAAATGTGTAAAGTAAATGTGTGTAAATGTACTGTAAAGTAAAACTGTAAAGTTTTTCACTTACGTTTAAAAAATAAATCTACCTTTGTTCATGTTCATTAGTCAATGGTTAGGCTACTAATCAAATATTCATTTTCTTTGGAGTTTGCATGAACAGGGTTATACACAAAAGGCTGTTTATATATCTGGGCTCGGGGGCACAAGATCATAATCTGCCCATGGGTTAAAAGGGTAATTTTTCAAATAATGTTATACGTTATGTGTAAGCACACCCCACCATTTCCACAAATTCCATAATTTTAAGGGTTCAAAAGTTAAAATTTGACCTCAGGCAGTTTAAAAATGCGATCAAATTAGGAAAAGAGGAAGAGGCAGGAAAGAACAGTTCTCCTATTTGCCACTTGCTACTTTAAGTCCTCAGCAGCAGGTGGTGCTGTCCACTGGTGAACAAGACTACCAGCAACATACAGGCTCTCACAATAAATGATTTATATTTAAAAAGACTTTTGTGGGGTTTTCAATTATACATCTTTTAAATAAACAATCGGCATACAAATACATCGTTTAAATATACAATCAATAATATTGAAAGGGAAGCACTGAACACAGTTCGACATTTTAAGGTGGAACCGATTAAAGTCATTAGAAAGATTATCTTAAATAACTAAATTACCCAGCAGGCCTCCGTATCCGCAGCCGATGTCAGCAAACTCCACCTGCGCTGCAGCTCCATCTGCAGTCCTTTCTCCATCCGCTCCGCTGAAGTAATGTGGATAGAGCAGCGACCAGTCCATCTCCTCCGGACACACGGGGCTAACATATTTAACAACACATATCAGTGTAACATAAAGGTAAAACAAAACATCACAAAAAAGGGTGCACTGCGTTTAAGTCTTACTACTGAAAGGTGTGATCAGCCATAGGGTTAGAATGGGCTCTCTGTCTGTAAAAACGCTTCTGGGGCATCGACACACTCATGCTGTTCAGTGTGACCCTTCAGTCGATATTCATGTAGTTCTTTCAAAATAACTCGCGTTAACTTTTCTGCTCCACATGCGCTTCTTCTTCTGTAGAAGTTTAGTGGCGAAGCGAGTGCTTGACTGCCATCTACTGGAACTAGGGTTAGTGTTTTACACGAGAGGACAATAGTGCGGTGAGCTCGAAAGGACCTTCTCGGTTCGTTTAGTTTTGTCGTGGCCACGACATATTCAAACGTGATAACTAGTGATGGAAAGTTCAACCAATGGGGACCAATGGGGCTTTCCAGTCCAAAGGTTTATTACTCGAAGCCTCACTGAATTGTTCTCACTAGTGACACCTGCTGTGCAAATATATGACAGACAGATCAATTAATCCTGAGTGTGTTTGCATGGAAATATTAGTAATCGAGTGTTATGATGATGGTGAACACTCAAATAAATACATCAACACTCAAATAAATACATCAAATGTACCTCTTGAAACTGAGTGCAAAAGCGCTCGTTTAACTGGGTATGCGGAAGCGATATTCAAAACGAAACGATCACGGGATTCTTACGTTAACAGGTGCGTTTCGGAAACATAACAGACGCCTCATTGACAGCTTCGCTCCGTTGCTGCGATACGTCAGCGCGTCCGCCATATTGGTCCAGGCAAGAGTTCCCTGTAAACTAATGCAACTAAAGGCAGAGCTGCGGTTTTTCTTAATTTTGGAACGATCGTATTTATCAAGTGGTTTATGGGCTGCGTAGTGTATTTAATAAGTAACTGCAAACATGTATATTTTGTACTATGTTGTATTATTCACAATAAATTAAATCTTCTCACAGAGGAAAAAACCTTTTTTCTTGTGGTTTGGTCAAAACACACCTTGTTCCCTTTGGGACAAACAGAAATACGCATCTTAAGTTTGCAAAATTGGGAAAATGGAACAGACTGACAAATACAAATCACACTACACTATAATATACATATAATATTGTAATTATAGTATGTAAACAACTATAATAATAATACTAGTACTCTATGAATAACAAGTAGAATATCACTTGCAGAATAGACAATAAAATCAAAATTGTAATGAGTAGTACCATAATATAACAGCGAAATAATAATCATCATAATAATTTAATGTATAATATTATACACATAACATAATAATTGTAATCTATATGTCACACATTATAATTATCTATGTCTTATAACCCTTGAACGCGTTTTAGCTTTTGAAACCGAACGGCTCTGCACGGCTTTAATTCCTGAGTCTCCTCTCAGCAGCGTGTGTTCAATGTGCTGCAGCCTCCGTTTGAGGAAGACGGACACAAGTAATGACAAAAGAGCAAAATTATGGTTGTCATTTCCATATATATAAAATACCATATGCTTAAACTATATAAGAAATAACTTAAATTTGATTATTACTTTGATTTCCTATTAAGTCTTTATAAAACAGCTAAATAGCGATATCACTACCTCACGTTATTAGTAGTCTGACGGCCAATTTAGTTACAGTCAACAAAATGTTTTAATACCAAATACAACCAAAAACAACTTTTCCGACTTACCCGTAAAAAGTAATTTTTTGAGACCTATTTACAGCTGTGCGGCGGTTTGTACCGCCTCAAGCAGCGCCGACTAAGGTGCGTTCAACGGTTGACGCGCGTCAAGCGCGAAACGCTCAAAAGAATGTCGCGTCTCTGCATTGACTTAACATATAAATCATTCGCGCTTGCCGCTTCATTCGCGTCTGGTGTGAACACACTTTAACGCATTTTATTTAATCCAAAATTGGGAAAGTTGCCCGGACAAAGATGGCGGCGATGTTGACGTACGATCCAGAGGCCGACGAGGCTTCTAGGTATTTATTATGTCTATGGTGCGTTCGACTTGAAAGTACGGCTACAGGCGGCGACCAATGAGAGCAGCCGCTTACAGTCAGGGGCGGAGTTGTGGTTTGCTGCATTACGTCAGTCACAGCAGATCACGTGGCGTTTGCTTGTTTAGTGCAGACGAACTGGAAGCTTTAGAAACGCCATCATTGTTATAAGAAACTGAACACAATGAGCAACGAAGGTGAGTAAATGTTCAATGTAATTAGTGTTGTTTTTATAAACGGCTTATGTGCTTTTATAAATAATTATGGACCGAGCAATAAGCGTGCGAAGGCCCTATTGTTTCTGTGTTGTTTATTATTATTATTATTATTATTATTATTAGGGACCGAGCACTAAGCGTGCGAAGGCCCTATTGTTCCTGTGTTGTTTATTATTATTATTATTATTATTATTATTATTATTATTATTATTATTAGGGACCGAGCACTAAGCGTGCGAATGCCCTATTGTTTCTGTGTTGTTTATTATTATTATTATTATTCTCCCGCTTTGATCACACTTTTGAGGGTATTAACATGCACAAAAAGTTTCAGAGTTATTTCAGGCTTTCCAAACAAGTGGGAGTGCATATAAGATCATGTAAAAACAAGTGTTGGCATGTTGTCTTTAAGTTGCAGTAGCAAAAACACATATCACTTTAATATGTTCTTAGTTTATTTCCTTCTTTCTGTCGTGGTGACACCCTTTTAAAATATTCCGTACATCTTAAAGGATTATAAAAACACAAACCTATATATATAATGTTATGTTTACATATATAAATATATATTAGATTGCCAAATCAAGCAGGTTAAGTTTGGTGTACTTCAGAAAGATTATATTACACTATTATTTGATTAATAACCTTGTAGAGTTTGCTAAATATTTTATTCATAAATGCTGATTTCTAATAAACCCCTCTTTCTTTCCCACATTTTGTCTGTGAACTTAAAGAATTTGCCACATCTCTTGGTTCTCTTATAAGTGATTACAGTAGCTAATTTATTCAACTTAAGTACTTCATAGCAGCTTATTATCCCCTTTACAAAAGCTGAAATCTGTATCTGTTTTTTTCTTTTTAAATTTATTTTAGTTATTTATTTTTTTGTGTCCCTTCTCATTATTTATATTTAGTTTATTGTTATGTCTGCCCTTTGAGAACAGTAAATGGTTGATATTTTTTGTTATTGCCTATTTTGTGTGTAACCAAACACACTGGATGACAGGATCAGATTGTCCAACAGTTCTTGTGGGATCCCCTGCCACTTCATTTTTAAATAACCCCTAATTTTAGAGGTAAGTAGTGTAATTCATTACATTATAACACAAACTTTATCCCTGCGACCGAAATAAAATCCAAATTACCCATGTCCCCAGTTAATGACGTCACAACTCATGGACAGGACAAAAAGCGGAAGTAGATGTTACACATTTATTATAGTGAAAAAACAACGTTGTTTGTTTGAACTAATGTTGATCAAAGCAACAGAATATTAAACTCATACAGTGATCGGTGAGCGATACCGATCAAATGTAGGTAGTAAAGCTCTCCCTCTCTCTCTCTCTCTCTCCCTCCCCCTCTCTCTCTCTCTCTCTCTCTCTCTCTCTCTCCGCCCAGCTGAAACCCTAATATTACACAATCGCTTCCAGTATCGAAACACAGTGTGAAAAGTGCTGAAGGACTCGAGTCTGATCTGTTATGCATTCAGGGGCTTCAGAGAAAATGAATTCGCTGAGGAAACGGACACTGTCTCGGGGAATGAGCGACGACGAGTCTCTCCGACACATTATCAGAGAGGTAAAACACGACCAACAGCATCTGGTAATGACCGATGTTCAGTCATTTATAGCAAATGTAAATATGGTTATATTACATAATATGGTAATATTACGTATGCGTGTATCACGCTAAACGGTGCTACTAATAACCGAGTTCATTTTTTTAAACAAACAGGCATCGACTTGTAACAATTTGTAGCTGATTCTCTCTTTATTGCGGTTATATAAAGGATGTGTTAAGACACCCTCATGCGCGCACAATAATGACGAAACACCCGAGAAGGAAAATGATGGCAGCTCTTAAACTTTGACTAATGTTAGTTTATGAAGGGTTGGCAATGTCTTTTCAGGGAGAATAGTCCATGATTTATACATTCATTGTCCGAAAGAACTAACACTGGAACAAAACTACTATATACCTTTGCGTGAATGTGGCTGATCAGCTCCACAGGCTGTCATTCCTCTTTAGGTTTCAGCACTTTTCATTTTTCTGTCTTCATCATTGTAATACCAGAGCAACTGTAGCATTCTTACACCCGCATCAGAGGGCCCATTCTTACACCCGCATCAGAGGGCCCATTCTTACACCCGCATCAGAGGGCCCGTTCTTACACCCGCATCAGAGGGCCCGTTCTTACACCCGCATCAGAGGGCCCGTTCTTACACCCGCATCAGAGGGCCCGTTCTTACACCCGCATCAGAGGGCCCATTCTTACACCCGCATCAGAGGGCCCATTCTTACACCCACATTAGAGGGCCCATTCTTAGACTTTTTGGTATTTATAATTTACAAAAGTGTAATAAGCTGCTGTATCACTGTGACAGGATGAAATAAAATGAATGAAATGCAGGGAGAACACAATCACTGCAAATACTAACATGTTTTCAGTATTGTAATACTAGTAATATATAGGCACATTGTCACAGCACAGATATTTTACAATATGTTGCTACACCAAACATTACCACAAAATGAATCTGTAAAGTCAGTTGAAGAGCCAATACATGAGAAGTATTAATAGTGTGGGTGTGGAGCTGATCATGAACGTGAATCATGAAGAGGTGTGTTTGTTTGTCTTGTGGTGTGGTTGAGTCAACTGTTCTGATTAGAAATAGGGATATTTTAGGAATGTGATTTTAAACAAAAACTTGTTTTTGTTGTCCATGCTTTGGCTCACAGATGTTTAACACGGGTGACTGCTGTGCTGGCTTTAAGTTTGTTTCATCATAGTACGGACTGTAAAAGAGCATTTTGTTATTTGGACACTTACTGAGCATTGTCTTGGCAACAGTGGCAAAATAAATAAATGTTGTTCATTCATTTCTGCATGAGAGTTTATCCTGTACTTTTGATGTAGTTTAATTGAGTTAGTTTACTTGCTTGACATCTTAAAATATTTACTTAAGAAATTAGCTAGTATACCGTTAGCACAGTATAAATGATTGTGTTCTTATTGCACACCTGTAGTCATGGGCTTTGTGCAAGACAGTAAAGTTCTTCCACACCAAATATAATATGAAACAGTTCTTCATTTCAGAATGGTCCTCCTCAGACTGAAGAACACATTCTACAGTGTCATTACATGGTGTTGCATTAAGATTTTATTTACTGGAAATCTGCTGCACCTATCAGAAGGGGTCTTCAGTCCACATACTTTTGATCATACAATGTAGTTTGTAACTCAGTAAAATCTAAATATTTGCTAAAAAGCTGGATTTAATGCTGTCAGTGATAAAATAAGACCATCACAAACAATAGTCTAATGTGTAGGATATTCTTTCAGTGATCATCCAGACGGGTTATGTTGATTGTCTGGTACAGTCTTTGATACAGAGGTTTATGAATTATGTACAGTATTTCAGACAGTCAAGTTATCAATATGTGATTGATTAACACAGTGTTAGGAACAGCATACAACAACAGTAGTATGTAATGTGGTACACAGGTGATACATGCAGTATGCCAGAACACAATAAACCTTAATGATACTTATGTTGCTGTTTGGTTAGTAATAAAACCATTGTTTTCTATATAAAATGGTTAGTAACACAATGTTACATAGTATCTGCAGGAGAACTGGATCATTTCTCCAGGTTCTCTCAAGGTTTTCTCTCCATTACTTTCCTTTTAGCTTTGATAGTTTGTTTGTTGATGTGTAAATATATAATGCTTGGACTCAGTTCATAAAACTTCATATTGAAAGTTTGCAGCAAAATGAAAATCTGTCTTTGCTTCCTTGGAACAGGTAGAGCTGCAAGCCAATTATCAGGTCTGTTTACAGGAAGTGCGAGCGCTTGAACTCCAGCAGGAGGCCCTTTTATTCCAGGTGGACTGTCTTCAGGACGCTCTTGAAGGGGCAGAGGAGATGCTGTCTGAAACCCAGAGAGAGGCTCACAGTGTCACAGTGGTTAGCAGAGTTCTACACAAAAGCACTGTTCTAACCAGACAGACTGTATTATCAGCTACACCACAAATTGTGCTGACAAAGGGACAGTCACATGTATATATTTCAGACTTTGACTGTAAAGAAAATCAGCATTATTAATGAAATTTTTGGTAGTTATTTGTTGCATTTGAATATTTTTTTAATTAAAATTTTGATATAATAATAATGCATTGCATGAATTATGAATCTAATCTAGACCAGTACTCTGTACCTGCCCTGCTGTGAATGAATGTCATTTTGTGCAGGACCTGGAGCGAGAGAGGGAGGCAAGGAGGAAGTTGGAGGACATGGTCGCCTCATTAATGCAGGAGATGAAAGTGTTAAGAGAGGTGAAAAGAGTCACTTTTAGAAATTAGCAGAAACTGCTGCAGAAAGCCATAGCAGTATTACATCCTGCATGTCTGCAGGCTTATGAAACCATATTTGGACAATTCAAAATTTGAGCATGACTTTCTACTTTGAAATTCAAAAAGAGCCTGTTTACAATATTTTAAAATATTTTGTGAGCCAAAATTAATTTTCTGTGCAATGTGGCATAAATAGAACATTACCAGAGTCTAAGCAAAAGCTTAGATGTACAGTATAATTATAGTAATGTCTGTTTGGTTTTCTCTGCAGGAAAGAAATTCTGTTTCCATCATTCCAGTCAATGAGCTGATAGGAGACCAAGCACAAGCAGTGCCAAATGGCTCACAAGACATCTTCTCAGGAACATCTGTAGATGGAGACGAAATGAGCACTGTGCATTTGAGCAATGTTTCACAATGTCCAGTTTTAACCTCAACAGCAGCTGTGGGCTCAAAACATGCTGAACCAGTCTGGCTTCAGGGAGCTCCAGAAGGGACATCAGTGGACCAAGATGAAACGGCACTCTCTGAGCGTTCTCAGATGTACCCGATTAGAAGCTCAGTGTTACACTTGGAAAAAATGGTTAAACATACATTTAGTCAGTCAGTGCATTTGAATCAGAGATGTGAAGATGCAGATAGGGATGACAATGATGAAAGCAGTGGCTATGAGGACGCCCCTTCAGAGATTTCCCCTAGTCCTTCCACTCCAGATCCGCAACCAGATGTAGGTCTACTGGAAGGTGAATTTTGTGAGGCATATAATGAATCTACAAATCCTAAAAATGCTGAATCTTGTGCACTCTCGTAAGAGGTTTAGGTTTACTAATTAGTATGCAAAAAATGATGCAAACCTAGTTTGATTCATTCGTTTAATCTGAAATTACAGTGTACCACAGGAGCTAAAATAAAGTCACTCTTCACTGAACTCAGCTTTATTTAAAAACTACTTTGTTTGACTTGCTAACCAGAAAAATTAGAATAAGAAGGATGTGGAATGTGTTTTTGCTGGTAAGTTGAACATAGTGTTTTCAAGCTGCTCTTTTTGGATATAAAGATTGTGGATCTGCACAGAAAATGAACCATTTTAACAGAAGAGGTATAACAATTAATAAATCAAATAACTATTACATAAACTGCTAATCTGCTTTAAGTAAAAGAGTTGTCTTGCTGTCTGTGTATTTGAGCAAAGGCTGAGTTCAGTTACTTTGCTGCTTCAGAAAATCATATTCATAACAGAAATGTTAATACATATTGTTTATAACATGTGCTCAGCACTTTTTTACTGCTGTCAAGATTCTGCTATCTGGCAGTTTGTCATTTTTAATATTGATTGATTTGCTGCTTGTATGAAAAAATACTGAATTGAATTACAGTAATTAGTTTAAGAACCATTGACATTGTTTTGTTTATAGATTGTCTTTAAAAAAATTAAATCTGTAAATGGCACATAAATTTAAAAAGGTTTTCATTGCGCATGTCTGAATTAAACTTTTTTCTCTGTTGCATTAATGCAGCTTTACAGTAAGTATTTGAGACAACACAAAGAACTGCACAGATATTAAATTATAATGTATTTTATAATTAAATTATAAGATACACAGAATACATTATATTATACAGTAGAATGTGGTATTTTAAATATTTATCATACAGGGGACCTAGAGTCAAAATCCGTTATTGTCAGAAAGCGGCAGTATACCCACCTTATAGATGTTAAGATGAAAATCTGCATTGCCTGCAAGACATGATGTACTTACACTTTATCTGTTTTGTTTTGCTCAACCAGGTGTAAATAAATCCAAACAAACATGAAACTACTGCAGGACAGTTATGTAAAAATTAAATATTACCACAAATAGCCCTTGCTATTAGTACCTGCTAAGTATTACTCAAGATAATCAATTGTTTCCATTTTATCATCTTCCAAACTGTAAAACATTTATAACTTGGTTCAAAGGTGTAAAAAGTACTCCAAAATGTAAAAAAAAACCTTACTTAAAAGTATCTGGCCAGAATCATACTTGGAAAAAAGTACTACATTAACATTGTACTTGAGTATTAACGTACCAGCAAGAATGAAAACTAGACATTCTTGACAGAGTGGGCCAACACAAAGTTGTTTACGACAATAGAGGGGAAACACTTACATAGGAACCTCAAGAGAAGAGCATATATTCCTAAGTGTTCCGCCTTCTGCTTCTTTGCAAATTTGAAGAATTCAGTCAACATCTATGAAAGTTGAATTCCAGTGCGTTTGGTTTGGCCTTAAAAGCTGAAGCCTGCTTTCTGTTTCAACAGCTTTAGCTGCTAGAGCCGATCGGCTGCTTTTATTCTATAAAACTTGACACTTGCCAAAGACTGATCTCTAGAATTTCTTGTAGTGTTCATTTAAAAGAGCTTTTTGGGGATCAATGCTTGAGACTAGGTTCAGTATGTGACAGGCACACTTTTAATGTTTTGGTAGCTGGAATTTGAAGTCATCATCTTGGAATTCCACACTGTCACCCTCACCACAGCCTTCAGAACTGTCAGTGTCAGTGTCATCACTTTCACACATGCTTGCCTCGATCTCGATATTGTTTTCCAAACCAAAAACTCTGAAAGCCTTTAGGAAATTGGAACCACTGTCTGTGATTGTGCAAACAACCTTGTCACGCTTTTCATATTCTGAGTGGATATCATTCATAGCACTGGCCAGGACCTCAAAAGTATGACAGCCCTTTAGTCTTTTACAGCAGCAAATGTCTTTCAAGACTTTGTGTTGATCCAGTGAGCAGTTACATCAATGAGTGACTTTCTACATGCAGTCCAACAATCCGCTGTGGTTGCAATCCATTCAACGTCATGGCAGCAGTCACTTTCTGTTTTTATGATCAGAGCCGCTTCAGACATTTTGGAGTGTAAAGTATGCCTTGTAATGATAGAACTGCCTGGCTGCAGTGTACCAATCAGCTCTTTAAATGATGGCAGATGCAGTGCTGAAAGAAGTCCTTGAATGATGTACCTCAATATAGCTTTGTTCACAGTGACTCTATATGGGGAGGCTGCAGACCTGAAGCAAGGCAGATCTACGGCCCAGGCAGTTTTATGGCCCTGTTGTTCCTGATGCTTCCAGTGGGGAGAAGCTGCACAGTATATGAGCCATCAGAACAGAATCAAAACTAAATCGAGAACAACACAAAAGAAGTGAGTATGATACATATTGGTTAAAGTTGTTCTGCGACCGCGCAACAAGTATCATTTATAAACGATTAGCTAAAGGCTGTAACTAATTAATTGATTTCTGTCAATATTGCTACAGACCGTAACTAATTGAATTCTGTTCAATATTGACAGTCCAGCTCAGCACGCCCATGTACACGCTCTCAGTTCTCGTGTGTTAGCTGAGTTATGCATGTGTCAGATTCGCTTTTGAGTTTGATGTAAAAAGAATATTTGGCATATTCAGGGTGTGCTTAATCTCAGTTCTTTCTCTGGTACTCTGGTAATTTCAAAGGTATTGGAAAAATGATCAATTGCGACACCCTGCCAACTATTTTCTTTACAACTGTCCAATTTTGTTTTTTAAATCAGTGAGCGGTACAAGTTAAGTGAACAATTTAAAAAGATTGGCAGGCCCAAGGGTCATCAGTCGGTGTCATAAATGTTGCTAATAAAAAAATTGTTCACAAAAGTTGTCTTTTTTCTTCTCAGATGACTAAGTGACCGTGGAATTTTAGAAAAGGTTGAAAGTTCCATAGCTGTATGACAACCAGTTGTGAATACTGTCACATACTGTGTGTACAGGGAGACGGGAGGCGGATCCATTTGCTGGGTCTTTTTATTGAAACGAGGCATAGTCCAAAACAGGCAGGGTTCAATATCAGGCAGACAGGTATCAACAGAGGCAAATCCACAATCAATAATCCAAAACACAAAGCACGGGTCGAGGAAGGCAGCAAAACATCAAATGCAAGAAACAGTCCAAAATCCAAAAACCACAAAAGCCAAAACACAGGAAAACACGGTAACAGAACACAGGAAAGGCAATACAATACATAGCCCCTTCCTGTTTGCTGGCTTGCTGTTTTATAGCCAGCAAACAGGAAGTTACCACAGAGGAAGCAGAGGGAGCAAACAGTCATGGGGCTTGGGGTCCCTCTGCTGTCCAGGTGTTACAAATACAATGGGGCTCTTGATCCTGGAATCACATTCTTCCTCCATCTTCTTCCTCTGACTGACTCTTATAATTCCTCTCATTTCCAAGTCAAGGTGCAGTGCAATGTGGTAATTGATGTGACGTGACGTCACTTCCAAAAGACCAATGAACATGTCTGGCTAATTTCATAAAAGTAAAAACGGATCTCATTCGCAGAATAAGTTACATTTAAATTAAATTGGTCATCAGCGCAATTCAATTGGTTGTATTAATAGCTAGATTAAATAGAATGATGTGTTCTCCAAAAATGATAACTTTGTGACTGTAAATTTTTTTAAATGTAATTAAGTAAAAGTATTCATTTTTAATTGTACTCAAGTAAAGTATAAATCCCCAAAAATAATACTCAAGTACAGTAATCAAGTAAAATTACTCAAGTACTTTACACCTCTGCTGGGGTTTGAGGAAAAAAAAGCATGTAGTTGTTTAAAAAATGTAGTAAAGCAACCAGACGAACAGAAAAACACACAACACAGGCACGTTTATTGTTTGTTACATAAGCAGTAACAAAAAAGACAACTTTTCCAGTGATTCATGTAAATTAACCAATATTACATATAATGCTAGAAGGGCTAGAGCCTACAAAATTTCAAAATTTAAAGATGATCATAGAGCGAAATTTTCCTGACACTCAGGATCACTAAAATATGAAAATTGGTCAAAATCAGCATGGTCTTTAACTAATGGTTATTGGTGATGTATCAACTGCATTTATCCAATAGTGTGGATGAAATTCCTGTGCACTTCTCTGTAGGCGTTTCTCAGAAGAACATATGGGAAACACTTCTCCAGTCTGTCTTGACTTAGGAATGGTGACTCCTGCACTATCTGAAACACAAAATATAAAACTAAAATTTGTAGGATTTTTAGATCACTGACATGGCAACATAAATTCTGATGCAGACTCAGACATGTTACCATGTGTAGAATGAGATAAATGGAATCTCTGTTCTTCATTTCCACTCGCTCCACATTCTGGCCAAGCTGCAGCAAAACAGAGGAGGCCACCTACAGGACGATCCGAATCAACAAACATTTGAATGCAGGTGTGTCTTTTGAACACAGCATTCTAAAACCAAATCGGTCAATGGCTTGTGACCAAATCTAGTTAAATAAATAAGAGATAACATCTCTATTGCACTTTTCTTGCTCACAGTCATTCACCTTAATGAATTCTTCAAGATGCATCTGGATGTTTTTTCTCTGGACAGTGAACATAGCTGCAGCCAGATGGTTCACTGCTGTAGCCAAGCAGTGGATGTTGTTTTGGTGACCTGTTAAAGAATAGTTTCTAAAAGAGCTTGACAACTAAATCTAAACACAAATCTGAATGGAGGTTTGGCTTTGATCTGACAACAATCCTTTAGCAACAGAGAGACAAATTAAGCCCCTTTAATAAAAGACAAATCAGCTTATGTCCTAATACACTGAAGCAATTCTTAATTTCTTAGCAGTTTAACACAGAAAATGCCCTTGCAGGATAAACAGATTTTCTGCCTTAAATGTTATCAGGAAACATAATCTAAAGTCTACATTCAGTGTATTAGATTATTTAGTTCGCAGAGATTATTGTATTTGTATGTCCATTGATTATGTCCACATTATGTCCACAAATGTCACCCGTGAGTCAAATGCTGACTTTGAACAGTGTACACAGAGATTTTTGGAGGTTTTATGGGTAATTTTGACTTTTGAACCACAGAGACACATTTTCCATGTAATATCGTTAGCAGTAGCCAATGAGCAAGTAAAGACAATTATTCAACATCATTAAACTTGTCTCTCGTGAAAATTGTAATTTATGAAACAGACAAGTACTGTTTCCTTTTCCCCCTTGTTACCTCCATGTTCTTGGGTGTAGAATGAGTTTGGATCATGACACAGGGTTGGTAAAGACACAGCTATATAGACCAGCAGCAGGCAGGTGATTTTAAAGTCATCCTCAACAGATGAGTTGTCTGATAAAGATAATAATACATAATGCAGTAAAAAAAGAGACAATACATAAAATGAGCACAAAACCAGAACATAACTTATGAGGTCATCACCTGTTTGCATGTTTGATATTGCTGAAACCAGCGCAGGGTCGATCTCACAGGGCAAACCAGCTGCAGATGCCATTTCATACACCTCCAACATTACCTACATCAGAGAGTCACACAGACAGAAAGAATGATTCACAGTTCTGGGCACAAAATGATTTTTGTTTCGTAAGCGCCACATAAATGTACTGTAAATGATCACATTTTACACATTATCACTTAAACCTAATGACAGATCTACAGACCTACAGACAAAACCTATACCTATAGCATTTTTAGATATTGAAGTTTAAAGTATTTGCATTGTATATACCAAAACTAATCAAACTAAATTTAAATTAAATTTTAAAAAAATACCCAAAATGTATTTTTTTTAAAAAAAAAACATTTAATAGTGTGAACAAGTTATTAAAGAATATGTCAAAAGTTTTAAAAAATGTAATAAGGAACCGTATTATTAGGGACCGAGCACTAAGCGTGCGAAGGCCCTATTGTTTCTGTGTTGTTTATTATTATTATTATTATTAGGGACCGAGCACTAAGCGTGCGAAGGCCCTATTGTTTCTGTGTTGTTTATTATTATTATTATTATTATTATTAGGGACCGAGCACTAAGCGTGCGAAGGCCCT
>JBAJNP010010057.1:0-17067 GCA_036877545.1 Yasuhikotakia modesta | reverse complement strand
TAGAGGAAAGTCAATGGGGGTTTTAATGGGTAAAATCCAACAACAAAACTTCCAAGAACAAACTGACATTAAACATCCATGAAACAACTGATGGGTCAAAAAATGTGCGTACAACAACGAGACTTGACAAAGACTGAACAGAGAACTGGAAATAAGTAGGTGAGTCCAAATGGTGAGCAGGTGAGTCTGTGATCAGCGTGATTGCAAAATGGAGAACAGGTGAAAACAAGATGGCCGACTGTAGTGAGGGATGCTGGGAAATGGAGTTCTTAATATTCTGGTGATGGTGAACGTGTGAATCCAGGTGAGAGGTCTGCAGCAGAGGATGGACCCGTGACATACATCACCTTGTGTAAATCATATTCTTTTAATATCTTCAACATTTATTAATAATTAATCACCATTCACTCACTCATGCTATCATAAAACTTATTTATTTATGATAGCATGTTTTAATAAACATTAAGAATAAATTAACATTTAACCTTGTGTGATTATTTTGAGAACAGCTGTTTAAGTAGTAGTAAGATTTCCTATGCCAGGATTCTTGTAGGACATGAGTCTCTCCATACTGTATGGAATAGTGCTAGATAGGTGCCTTCCCACAGGCCCATCTGATCTCCCAAAGAATGTTTAAATCTCTGACTGTAAAAGAAAACAATGCTGTGTGTACAAAATTCCTGGCATTAAAAAGCCGGGCCTTGTATGTGTGTGTTTGTGTCTATGATTACAGGCAAAAGCAGGAATCAGCAAAGACGTGATCTGTCTGCTGAGACATACTAATGCATGGACATCTATGGAACATGCACAAGAATACCATGTCCTCAGAATATAACTCTATGATATAACCCTGTGTCAAGAACTGAGTGTGCCAATATGCCAATTGTTAGAAACTATCTTTATTTCCTCCAATTCGGAGGGCAGTAGTGATGTGTAAGGGGGGAGAGGGGTGGACCAAACCAAACCAAAAAATAAGAAAACCTGGAGTCTGAAATGCAAAATGAGAACTAGACAAAACAAGGCAAGGCAAGGCTAGACAAGACAAGACTAGAGAGTCAGAAAGCACAACAATCTAACACAAGACATAAAACGTGAGGGAACTATAAAGGGGAGAAAACTAGATCAAATAGGTGCTCGTGATAACATTAAACAAGATAGCGGGGGAACTGTGAAAACAAAAGCCACATGCTCCAACAAATGACAACACAACACAGACAACAAACATGGGGTGATCAGACCGTGGTCCTGACAATCTGTTACAACAATTTAGAGCAGGGCTGGGCAACCCTGTTCCTGGAGGGCCGGTGTGCTGCAGAGTTTAGCTCCAAGGGTCTTGCGGTCCGAGACGGTGCAGTTCCCACACCAGGCAGTGATGCAGCTGCTCAGGATGCTCTCAATTGCCCCTCTGTTGAAAACTGTGAGGATGGGGGGTGTGAGCTTTTCTCAGCTTTCTCAAACAGTACAGGTGCTGCTGGGCTTTTTTTTTTGCTGTGGAACTGGTGTTAAACAACCAGGAGAGGTTCTCTGTCTTGCTGTAAATCCTATCCAGGCAGTATCAATCTGATGCTGATGCAGCACGCAACATGACAGCGCCTTCTCTTTTCAGCTTTATAAAAGGACAAAATCTGAAGAGTGTGCAGAGACTGAGGGAAACTTAATAGAGTCTTAATATGCTTAATATGATCACCCTGTCGCAAGCACTTCTGCAAACGCAAAGCAAGTAGACTTTAACCTCAATACTAAAACTACATCTGGGAAATAATAATGTGAAGCTTTCACTAAGAAAAATTCTGAACCAAAGATAACCCAAAGATGAAGTAACAAGTTCAGACAAAGCCAGGGTGACATTAAAGGGATAATAATGTATACTCATTGTGCATTTATTACAAAGATTTTCTTTACCACATTAATAATTACTGTGACATGTTGAATTGAGATTAATGTTTTAAACTAACCTGCTTAAAAATCCACTTTGTACAGTGTACAAAATCATCCAGACAAGATGATCACAGTAGTGGGCAGTAGTGGTCGGGCTTGTAATCAGTAGGTTGCTGGTTCGATTCCAGCAGATAGCAACTGAAGTGCCCTTGAGCAAGGCACCTAACCCCCGATTTCTCCCCGGGCGCTGCAGGGATAGCTGCCCACTGCTCCAGGTATGTGTGTGTTCACGACTTGCAGTGTGTGTTAACTCCTCACATGGATGGGTTAAATGCAGAGGTCACATTTCGGTTATGGGCAACCGTAACTGACAAACACGTCACTTTCACAAGAAGTTATAGTAATAATCATAGAAGAATTAAAAGTACAGTCTGATTTCAATTTCAATACAATGAAAAACAGACACAAGTGGCTTTAGAGAAACAAGACAATGTGCACGCAAGTGAAATGCCTGACTGCATTGACACCATTGTATGTAAACAGGACTGCTGGACAACGACGTCACTATTTTTACAGTGCTGATATATTGATAAATGAACTACTTATTGATTTTTTACAACCAAACGAATCAATACTGAATTTACTTAGGCTGGACAAAATTATTCACCGGTTATCACTGCAAAGATGTTTTGACACAATGACTGCATTGTGAAAAGCCTCTAAAAATAAAGGTGACTTGACTATTGTCACAAGCCTCTGTGACAATACCTCAGAGACCATGACAAGGAAAAACACGGTGCAAGGGGCAAGGAAAAATACGGTGAACATACAGACAAGAGGCAAAACAAGGTGTCAACACACGAAAAATCGCCTTAACATCAAAAAATGTCGCAGCACTGATCTGAACATCAGCCCTGCTTATAAACATAAAACAATCAGGCTGCGCGCAGCCGATAATCAGACACTAGGGCTGCGTGCAGCTGATATTACTCAAACAATAAACAAAAAGGACAATACATAACCAAAACAAACAACAACGACCACTAACGGGGAACACAGAACAACACATCTATGATTATTTATTGAACATCAAGTTAAACAACTGAAATTAAAGCACACATTGCCTAAAACTAATAGTCACTTTGTTCTTATAAAAAAGGAAAAATAAATAACTTGCACTTTTTGAAACAAAATAAATCAATCAATGTATCAATGTAAACAACAGATAAATAAAACAGAAAATAGAACTCTCTTAAACACTTTTGCATGAGGTGATCTAAGTGATCTTGTCATGTCACTATATGAACATGAATTTACTCTTAAGTTCTTACTAAGAAACACGAGCATGTTAACCTTTTCAGGTTTCAGACAGGACCTGAGGCATGTAAAAATGTTCCCGCATGAACTGAAAACCTGCTCTGATGCCAATTTTTTTGCCACCTTACTTAGAGTGGGAAAGTGTACATGATGCTTCCTCCACAAGTCCAGTGAATTTGCCTCACTATCCAGCATGGGGGGCACCAAATAGCTGCTCATCTCTGCTTCTAGCGATTGCTGAAGTGACAGAGTGGGCGTAGCTGAAGGTGTTGCCTCACTTCCTTTAAAAAAGCTTCCTAATGACCTCTTTTGCTTTTTTGCTACTGCTGATGAAGTTGTTGGTACTGCAGTCTCTATAATCTGACTTTCTCTGCAGACTTCAGCTTCTGACATCTTCTCCATCTCTCTTTTCACTTTCTCCTAAATGGTGGGGCCATTGTGAGCAGAAATGTAGCTTTAAATTTGGGATCAACATACTGACTGTGTCTAGTAGCTCTTCTGTGATAGGATCTGAGTATTTCTCCTTCAGAAAGGACCTGTGTTATAGCTTTCCTTTGTTCAAGGACTCTTGCAATCATCTGGTAATGAATGCTGTTTTTAGCTTGTGTTGTGGCAGGTTCAGTTCTTGTTGCACCTTCATCAGTGCCTTCTTTTTTAACCAGCTATAGGAAAAAGCACTGACTATGTGTTTGCACACTCTCACTGCACGTGTCACACGTTGATCTTTCAATCCATTTTATGAAACACACACAAAAAAATGTTTATTATTATTGACAATATTTTATTTATACCTGAAGATTTAACAGTGCCAAAATTAATGAGCCTCTTATATTTCTTAAATAATATCAGATTAACAACACATTTTTACAACACAATGATTTTTACTTTAGTGATGTAGTAATGTTCTGTTACATTGCAATGTGAATTTAACATTGTAACACTGTAATATCAAGAATATTGAAACATTTATAAAGGTGCTTTATGAACAAATTTAACGTAGCCAGAATATAGTAAATGCCAGATATCAAATTCAAATTTAATTAGTCACACACATAATCATACACAGTATGACATGTAGTGAAATGCTTTTACGTCAGGTCAGGAAGCGCCTTCCTGACCTCAATAGTGTGAAGAGACTGTTGTTGGGATGGCTGAGGTCCTTCACGATCTTCCTGGCCTTGGTCCAGCACCGCTTGCTGTAGATTGCAGGTCAGGGAGCTTGGTACGGTAGCGTTCAGCTGATCGCACCATCCTCTGGAGAGCTCATCTGTCCTGCATGGTGCTGTTCCCGAACCAGGTGGTGATGTTTACAGTCAGAATGCTTTCTATGGTGCAGGAGTAAAAGTTCCTTAGCACCTTAGTAGGCAGTTTCAAGTCTCTTAAGCATCTGAGGTGGATGAGAGGCTCTGACGGATGCTGACCACTGTGTTGATGTGACAGGACCATGACAGGTCCTACGTGATGTTAACACCGAGATACCTGAAGCTGTCCACTCCTTCTACTGGGCTTCCATCGATGATGGGGGTCGGGTAGTTTCTCGCCTGCTTTTTTCTGAAGTCCACTATCAACTCCTTAGTAGAAGGTTGTTTCTCTGGCACCAGTCCTCCAGAGTCCTGATCTCCTCCAGCTAGGCTGTCTCGTTGTTAGAGATCAGTCTGACCAACGGTGTTGTCAGCAAACTTTATGATATTAGTGGAGTTAGTAGTGGCCATACAGTCATATGTGTACAAGGAGTACAGCAGAGGGCTCAGAACACAGCCCTGGGGAGCTCCAGTGTTGAGGGTTAGTGAGGCTAAGACATGTCTGCCCATTCTGACTGCCTGTTGTCTTCCGGTTAGAAAATTACAGATCCACTGACAAAGAGATGGGCTGAGTGCCAGGTGCTCCAGCTTGATGGTGAGTGTGGAAGGGATTATGGTGTTAAACGCTAAACTGTAGTTCACAAACAGCATTCTAACATAATTCCAGGTGGGTGAGTGATTTGTGGAGGAGGTGAGAGATTGCATCGATGGTTGAACGGTTATGGTGGTTGGCAAACTGTAATGGATCCAGTGTGTCTGGTAGTGAAGTTATGATGAAGTCTTTGACCAGCCGCTCAAAGCACTTCATCACTACTGAGGTCAAGACTACAGGGCGATAGTCATTGAGGGAAGCACGATAAGATTTCTTTGGGACAGGAACAATGATGGACTGTTTGAAGCATGTGGGGATCATCGACTGGGTTAAGGAGAGGTTGAATATTTCTGTGAACACTGGTGCTAGCTGGTCAGCATAAACTCTGAGGACGCGACATGATATACCGTCTGGTCCTGCTGCTTTCCTGGTGTTCACTCTCCTGAAGTCTCTCCTCATGTCATGTTCAGAAATGCTGAGCGTTTCTCCTGTGTTGGCAGTCTCTTCTTGTCTGCAGTCATTAGCGTTAGCTGAAGTTTTAGCATTGGCACTGTTGGCTGCAGCCTCAAAGCGAGCGTAGAAAGTGTTCAGCTCGTCTGCCAGTGTCCGCATTCATCATACTGGATGTTGTAGGCAGCAGTGCGAGGTTTCAGAGCATCACGGATGGTCTTATCCACCCACGGCTTCTGATTGGGAAATGTTCTGATAGTGGTTTTCTGCACAGTTTCCTGATGAATCCTACAAACGCTTCTGTAAACACATTGATGTCATCGGAGCTGCGTTGAAGCTGCATCGGAAAGTGTTGAACATTTTTCAGTTCAGCAGCTACATTTTTACAACGTCTTGTACATGTCTGGCAGTGCAGTTTAAGAAAAATGTGATTGCGATGGTACAGTGTATCTTCTGTCGTGAGTTTTAACAAGGGGTTTAAACCTGCTTCGCTCCACTGTAGCCAAGGGAGTCATATCCTTTGTGATGTAATAACAAATAGCATCAGTTATTTCTTTCCATCTTCCTGAACTCTTCTCATACTGTGTGGCATTTGTGAATGCTTGTGTTATCAACATCTGCTTTGCGGAGGCACTTGCTGTTGGGTGCTTGTCAGTCTCTTTTTGTTTTTTTTTTGAGCCAGGCATTGTTCATATTCAGTAATGTGATTGTGCTCCAAGTGTTGAAACAAATTGGTGGTGTTACCTTTGGGTGTTGAAACTGTTTTTCTACAGTGTCTACACATGACTTCATTTTGTTCAATTTCATCCTTACTGAAGCCAAAATGTGTCCAAATGACGGAGACTGCATTTTTCTTTGGTACAAGCTGCTCTTGTTGCTCAGTTGTCTCAGTGTTTAAGCTACCCATGCTTGACATGTCAGCGGAATAATGTAAGGGAACAGAGCAAGGTCACCTGACTCCACATGCTGTAGTGTTTTTAAACGGATAGTAATCAAAATAATCAACCTGGAAAAATTTGATAGATAAGATGTTGATTTCAATTACTTTTCGATTAATCGCCCATCCCTACCTAGAGAAGTACCCATAGAAATGCCCAAGTGCTACCCATGGCTGGACCTGCACAACCCTACAATATTGTGCACATCGAGCTGGTGACTGTGCCATCGACCTCATGCCTGGCGCAGTTCCTCCCAAAGGCTATAAAGAACTACATACAACAGGAACTCAAGAAAGTGCCTGCAGAAAGTGCCATCTCTAGTGCCTGCAGCCTTGGAACAGCTACGTTCTGCCAAATACTTCACCAAGCTAGATCTCTTATAACCTCATCCGCATCAGAGAGGACAATGAATGGAAGACTGCATAACTTCATGATGGTGGGCGTCATTCAGTTGGAGTGTTTTGGCACTGGTATTATGGAGGTGGTTTTGAAGCACCTTTGAACTGCTGGTACAGTTGCTTGAGCTAGAGACATGTTAAAGATGTCTCCCCGGCGAGCTATTCTGCACATGGTCTGAGTACACGTCCAGGGATGCCGTCTGGTTCAGCAGCCATGTGTGCGTTGATCCAGCTCAGTGCGGAGTGAACATTCATAGAGGTGAATGTAATGGGTGGATGGTTAATTGCAGATGTGAGCCTGGTGGCAGCTTCTTTGTTGTCTCTCTCAAAGCGAGCATAAAAGTCATTAAGCTCATTCAGGAAGAAGACATTTGTGGCTGTGGGGGTGGAAGTAGTGGTTTTATAGTCATTGATAGCCCGAATGCCCTGCGACATGCGCTGAGGGTCAGAGTTGGAAAAGTAATCTTCTAATTTTAGCCTGTAGCAGTTCTTGGCCTTTTTTATGCCCCTCTTCAGATTTGCCCTGAAAGTGCTGTAGGCCTGTGCGTCACCTGATCAGATGGCAGAGTTGCGTGCTTTTAGCAGGAAGCGCACCTCCTTGTTCATCCATGGCTTCTGGTTTGGGTATGTGGTGATTTGTTTCTGGGTTGTAACACTGTTAATGGTGGTGCTTCAATCTTTCGGTTGACAGAAAAACCCCTTTCTATTGTCCTTTGCCCATGTGTGATGGAGTGAGTGCCACGAATCTCTTCAGGGGGAAGGGGAAAAAGGGAAGGGAGTCCATGGGGAAAAAACAACAAAACCGATGGCCAGTAATCAGATAGTCCAGTAATTACAGTGCCAGGTAATCAGACAGTCCACAGTGAAGAATATATACAGGTGTGCCCCAAAATCCACTAAAAGTAACAAAGAAACAACAAACGTGAAAATAAAGATGAAAAAAACTGTATTTACAATAACACATCATATCCACACTATACAAAAGTTATTATTAATAGTGTAACACAAAACATTTCCCAATGAATCCATTATTAAAACACAAACTCGTAAATAATACATCATATTGGTTATTTGGATGTCTGCTCGGTTTTGCCAACGCAGCATCTATCCGCCGAAAGACTGACTACTTCCAGACAAACCAACAAAACACAAAGGCACAAGGACAAAACACAAGACGAGGTTAATGTGTGTATGATAGATAAACGTCTATGAAATGAAGGAAACAGCGATATGGTGAAATGTCCAAGGGCGATCGGCTTAGCGCGTGCACTCACTTTGGCGATGGTGGAAGCAACAGGTAAGGAGGGGAAAATGAAGAGTGGATGAGGTGTGTGCGTGTAAATGTGCGTTTTTAGGCCAGTGCTGCTGCCTCAGCAGTGACAAACGGGTGCTTTGTCACACCATGAAACACCAACCTTTTGCCTTGCCCTGAACTACTTTAGGATTCTGTTGGTGACATACCCAAGGTTGACACTTAAGCAGTCCTTGTAACCTAGATAAATCTACACAGTAGATTCTTCTTGTGAAGATCTGCAGCTAGAACCATTGGTTTTTCTGTGTCACAAATAGAGAGGAGATGGGGGCGGATTCAGATGCAGCTTTCCTTAAAGACATGGTCACAACAGGCTGGGTCAAACACAGACAGACAGGAACTCAGAAGCCAGAAAATACAGCAAGGATCAGGGCAGGCAGCAAAACATCCAAAACCAAGAAACAGTCCAAAGGTCAATAATCCAAAGAAGCCAAACCGCAAGGAACACAGGGAAACAGGAAGAACAATGAAAAGGCAAATCAACACCAGCAACTTCCTGTTTGCTGGGCCTCTGTTTTATAGTCAGCAAACAGGAAGTTGCTGCAGAGGAAGCAGAGGCAATGATAGGGAACAGTCCCGGGTTGAGGGCTCCCTGTGCTGGCCTGGTGTGACATAACACCCACACCCCCAGGAGCAGCTTCCAGATGCTCCAAACATGAGACAGTCCAGAGAGTAATGAGGGGGGGCAGAACATGGGGGGAGTGGAACAAGGCCACAAGGGGGCCAATCAACACTCCGCATATCATTATGAGGTTGTCCGAGCCCCTCCAGTGGCGCAGAATGCTCAAATTCACCCATTAAATAGCCCCACTATAAAATCATTGTATAAAGAGGTTTTTAGACAGCTTCTTGGGCATTACAGACTTAACCAAAGTGCTATTCTCTCTGTTACATCACAGAACAAGAATCTATACTCCGCTCAACCACTCTAGGTCACCTTTAAACAATTACATAGACAATTTTGGGGAGGGGATAAAAGTAGTGCCAGTATGGGGATGAAAGTAGTGCCAGTATGTGTGTAGAAATAGGTGAGTTCTCATGAACTTCTATTAACATAATGATGGAGCACCACTTACTGCTAACCTCTCCTCAGCGTGCTCAACGCAGTCTGAGGACTGGTTGAGAGTCCAGAAATGACATCACAACATAAAATGAATATGAAAACTTGTTCCCAAAAAGGACACAAGTAAGATACAAAACAGAATTATAATGTTTTCATGAACAAACTAAAATAAAATAAATGCATAAAAATTGAAAGGAAAGCTCATTAGTGAAATATATTAGATCGCGAGTATGTTATTACCATTCGTCACACACACTAAGAAGCCTTTAATCATCATAAAAATGTTCCTGTCATTTTTAAAAATCTAGTTTCCAAAACACCTCCTAGGGCAACCCAGTATCACAGCAGTTCGTAATATAGTTCATAATATAAACTTAATCTATTGATTCATGTACATGACGTCAAATTATTTTTTTGTGACTCAGAATGACTTTCCATCACCTGTGTGAAGTTGACATTCTATATGTTAAAAATATATATAAAATAATTTGTGTTTATTTAAAATGAAATAGCTTAATAAACTAAATGATAAATTAAGTTCCCTATCAGGAACTCGAGCTGCATCGAAACACTATGGGAACGCTACCCGCATTTATGCACTCTGAACAGATGTGTCAAATCACTGATTACGAGGCGTGACATCACAGACGGGCTGATGTCATGACGAGGAAGCTATAAAGGCACGTGCGTTGCGCTGCTCGTCGGGTTTGCTTCTTTCATTCAGCAAAGCGCTCTGTCGACATCAGGTTACATCTGAGGATAATCTGACTGATACATCTGACTGAGTTAATTGACAACTGATATTTCTTAGGATGTCATCTATAGCTCACCCTGCCCCAAAACCTTAACTTTAAAGACAGGGTCTTCCTCCCAGGAGGCACACAAGCAAGCTGAGGCACTTATGCATTCCCTCCCCATCGCTCTCATTCCCAGGGGGTTGCTAGATGGGAGCAATCTCTCCCATGTACCCAATCATAGTTTACAGGGCCTCAGGGGGTCGCCCCCCTGGGGATAATTCTGGTTGTTTGAAGCCATTAGTTCCAAAGGGCCCTCTCTAGCACAATCTGAGACCCTTGGCTGGTACCCTTAAGCAACTTCATGGCAGCATGGAAACTACTGCCAGATGTATTTCAATGTGTCTTTCGCCAGGCTTCAGAACACAGCAGGCTTATGCAAGTATCTTCCCAGTCTTCCGCCCCAAGAGGTAGCGGACTCTGAGCACTTACAGCCTCTGAGGAGGCCCCTATGCAACCGTTACAGGGCACAGAGACTCCAGTTACGGTTACTCCAGTAACCGACCAGTCTCGAGAGGCTGTTACCCTTAAGCAACTTCATGGCAGCGTGGAAACTACTGCCAGGTGTATCCCTATGGGTCCTGCGTACCTTAGAACTAGGTAACAGAATTCAGTTCACTTTTCGCCCACCAGCATTCAGAGGGGTCCTCCCCACCCTGATGGGCCTAGCGCTGGCTCTTGACTTGGAACAAGAAGTGGTTTCTCTGTTAAGAAAGGAGGCCATCGAGGTGGTCCCTCCTCAGCTGAGGCAAACAGGGTTCTATAGCTATTTTATTGTTCCCAAGAAGGGTGGGGGTCTGTGTCCCATCTTGGATCTCAGGCTATTGAACCACTCAGTCAGACAACTGAAGCTCAAGAGGCTAACGTTAAAGCAGGTCATATCCCAAATCAGGTCTGAGGACTGGTTTGTTACCATAGACCTAAAAGACGCCTATTTTCACATCCCCATCCTTCCTCAGCACAGGAAGTGAGGTTTGCGTTCAGGGGCGAAACCTACCAATATCGAGTTCTCCCGTTGGCCTTGCTCTCTCCCCCCACACTTTCACCAAATGTGTGGATGCAGCTCTGGCCCCTTTGAGGCTCCAGGGCATCTGCATACTGAATTATTGGTTGCTTGGTTGATACTTGGTTGATTATATCTTCCTCCCAACATCTGGCAATTCGACATTGAGATGTTGTTCTTGCCCACATGAAAGAGCCGGGGTTCAGACTAAATCCCAGGAAGAGTGTGCTTTCTCCAGCTCAGAGAATAATTAATTCCTCTCTGCAGTATCAGGAGTCAAGCAAGGCTTGTCACTCACTGTGAAGCAGTTTCAGCAACTTTTGGGTATGATGGCATACATTTTGGCTACTGTACATGAGACCACTTCAGTGGTGGCTCAAATCCAGGGGGTTCTCCCCGAGGGCACATGATAAAGGTCACAAGATGCTGTATCTGTGCTTTAGACATGTGGAGGGAACCCTAGTTCCTCTCTCAGGGTCCAGTGTTAGGAGATCTTGGTCGCCGTGTTATGCTTTGGGGTGTGGTATGAACAGCTGGTTTTTGGGAGCCTTGCCAACTTTCTTGGCACATAAATTGCCTGGAAATGCTTGCTGCGGTTCAGGCTTTAAACCTTCTGAACCTGAGAGACCACCACGTGTTGGTCCACACCAACAACACGGCGGTGATTGCATACATCGACCACCAGAGAGGTCTGTAGTCGTGCCCCCTTTACAAATTGGCGCACCAGATCCTGGTCTGGTCACAGGGGCCCCAGAGGGGGTACAACTCTTAGCTTCTGGTCTATCAACTGAGATTGCTGAGACCATCCTTCAATCTAGAGCTCCTTCTACAAGGAAACTGTATGCCCTAAAGTGGAACTTTTCACTTCATGGTGTAGAGACCGCCAATTTGACCCAGTCGACTGCCCTGTTGGTTCAGTCCTGGAATTTATGTAGTCATGATTGACTCATTCCACCCAGTTTATTGGAGGGGTGCTTTCTGCTTTCCACATCTCTATTGAGGGATCTTCAGTGGGTGCGCTGAGGCTGAGGTCTCGAGTACAATCCCAATTCCCTCCTTGGAACCTGGCTGTAGTATTTCAAACTTTATGTGCTCCTTCTTTTGAGCCTATCTCTCTGATCTATATTTATCGGCCAAAGTGGCCTTCCTTCTATCTACCACCTCTCTGAGGAGAGTCAGTAATCATCTCCTTTCTGTGGCCCCTACATATCTAGACTTTGTGCGCAGTTTGGCCAAAGTACCTCTATACCCGCAAGCGGGTTATGTGGCTAAAGTCCCCTCATCCTCACTACGACCAGTTGTGCTCCAGTCTTTCTGTCCTCCCTTTTGGGATTTGTCCAGTGCGATACTTGCATCCACAGATCTGCCCTGTGGAGAAAATCCGACCAGCTTTTGGTCTGTTTTGGCCCACACAAGAGGGGCCAGCCTGCTTCTAAGCAGACGCTTATTCGATTGTTGAGGCAATCCATATCGCTTATGAGTCCTCTGGACTTCCCCCTCTTTTGGGGACCAAGTCTCACTCTACTCAAGGTATTTTAAGGCCCTTTCTGCAGGTGTCCCAATTCAGGACATCTCCGATGCTGTCGGATGGTCCACTCCCTTGACCTTCGTCAGATATTATGGCCTTGATCTTCACATGTCTAGCCTCTACTACTACCTCTGTCCTGACTCCCTAAGTTGGACTCGACATAGGGCAGGGGTCCCCTCGCTATGGTGGAGTTGGCATCTCCTGCCTGCGCTCACTTCTTTCAGGGTTGAAGCTAACCCGAGCAGCGCAATGCACGTGCCTTTATAGCTTTATAGCATGACGTCACCCCGTCTGTGATGTCACGTAATCAGTGATTCGACACACCTGTTCAGAGTGCATAAACGCTGGTAGCGTTCCCATAGAGTTTTGACGCAGCATCTCGTTCCCTTCAGGGAACCAGGGTTACATACGTAACCTGAGATGTTTTCTCTAGTGCCTGATGATTAAATGCACAAAATAAAACAATCAAAATCAAAGAAAATTTTTCAGGCCTTGTTATCTCTGCCAGTTATTTATCCCTTGAACTGATGTAACATTTAGTCTAAGGAGTATTTCTAAGGAGTATTGAGTTGAGTCTGGTCATTGGGACATCCAGCATTTTAGGTCAGGTCTATAAAGTAAATTTCTAACAAGTAAAAGGGTTTAAATAATTCCAAGATGTGTCTTTACTTTTACTTTAAACCTACTATAGCAGTTAATACTTTTATAATTTAATTCATAATTTAACTGTTAATACTGACAAATTTGGGGAAAAAACACAAATGACTTGATTACATTTAGCAGTTGTACCACCCACCCCAATAGAGACAGTAGAGAGAGGTATAGACGAAAAGAATATGAATATATGTATATATATATATATATATATATACATACACATACATACACGTGTATATATATATAATTAAATCAAATACGTAGTTATAATATTTTATTTTAATTATGTGTTTGAAACTTTAGAAATATATATATATACACACACACTTATGGTGCTATGTGTAACTGGGGGGCTTTTATTTTGACATACGTGTGTTGCGGCCGCATTTATGATGCCATAATTCCGGCGGCGTCGATTACTTAAGAGCAGCTGAAATCTTCAAAATTAATTTATGCTGTCGGCAGGGTTTCAAAGCAGTTTGTTTATCGTATGTTTGGTGTGATTTTGTTTGTTGATGATTGTCGCGGCGTTTTATTGACGAAGGAAAGCAGGATTATAACAGATCTGACACATGTGATCCGCGTTAAACTGTCTTTATAACGTTCACTGTAATATAAGACGACTGCAACTGAACAACGCTGTTGTGTATGTGCAATTTAGTATTCCGTCACATCTCTAAATCAATAGCTGTGTGTTTTTGCGAATATCACACACACGCAGGGAAAGATTAGTCAGGGTAGAAGAACATCTCATCCTAATGGCAAACGTGACTGATCTACAGACTAAGTACAGTAAACTGGCTCAAGAATACTCAAAGGTAAGATGACACGGGAGTATAATGCTCATAAACGCCATATTTTAACTATTTATTTGTATTTGCACAAAGACAGGCTCTTCATATCTGTAAAGATTCGTTCCTGTAAAGTTCAGTTTGGTCATGTGACACATGCAGCCTGCAGAAACTGAGGACTTCCTGTTTCTGATCACATCATGTTCTTGATTTTGTATACTCTTCCATTGCAGGGCATGAATTAAAATCAAAGGAAAGTGTAAAGTGTGTCAAATAATAAATGTGTATGTTGGTTTGTTAGCTGCGAGCTCAAAATCAGGTGCTAAAAAAGGCTGTGGTGGATGAGCAGGTCATCTCCAACTCATTAAAGGTATGTGATCATTGTTTAGTTCCTTGAGGTAAAAGATGTGAGTGTGTGGTGATGTTTTGGGTTTTTGTATTGCTGTAGGATGAGCTGAAGCAGAAAGAGCAAAGTTTACGGAAGGTGCAACAGGAAATGGACAGTCTGAGCTTCAGGAACCAGCAGCTGACCAAGAGAGTGGAACACCTGCAGGAAGAGCTTCTGCTGTCGGAGAGCAAAAACAAGAAAAGCAAAGTAATTGCACAAACAGTCGCCACAATATTACCTTACAAATGATCAGGGTTGTCATGCCAAGCACAATTTAAATAAACATTTAATTCCATTGTCAGCATTTATACTTTTATACATAAAACTATAAAGGCAGGTAGCATCTCTCCAAAGTACAAATGTAACTATAATATTGTTGCTGTCAGATGGAATCCTCATAACTCTCTCATAACTTGCTGTTTTTCATAAATCGATACTATAGGTCAGTCCCCACATGGCTGTGTAATCTTTAGAAACAATTAACTACTCAGGAAAGTGTTGAAAATAGCTTGTGACTGTCTAAAGCGCTATTTGAACGGGATTAGTTATACAGGGGTAGGTGGAGTAATATCTTTTTGCTACAGGCAAGACTACAGACAAAACTACAGGCAAGTCTTTAATATAAATTGGCAATTTGCATGGGACTAGAAATCTCAGTAAAACTGCCAGAAGTAGGAGGGGTTACGCACCGCCGTCACCCCTGTGTCGTCACTTGTATAACGTTGCTTCAGGATATCACAAATATCTAAACAAATCTAAACAAGCACACGTGTATGCGATCAGATTTCCGTCTAAATTATTGCGGTCGCAAATCGAGAAATAATGAGCATGGGTCTAAAAATATTGCACAAAACGAAAACATGCTCACATTTTATTTTTTTGGGCGCTTATTATTTCTCCCTTTGCTCTTGTTCCCATGTTTTGCGCTTACGTTTCCAAAAGTTGCGCTTGCGATTAAAAAAAAGTTGTAATCTGAGTTTTATGTAAATCAGAGCATCACCATTGGTCGACTAGTCTAGATCGACAGCTCCTCTAGCCAATCAGTCGAAGGGGGGGGGGGGGGTTGACGTCACTTCGTTGCGACTCGTGGCTGCTGTGGATAACTCTTACAGGTGTGAAAATTGATCATCACCGTCAGCTGGCAAATGCCGTACAGCAGGGGGCCCACAGTTGTGCTCTACTAATAAAATGACCAAGTCAAAATTATTTATCTACTATAAAATACAAAACATATTTATTGATATATTGATAATTCTTTATAGACACATTTTCATGCTGTGATTAATTAAGGTTTTTATCATGGTATTCATTTAAATGGGACATACTTTAAAAACAATTCAGTGTTTTCCTTCTTGAAACAACTTTATTTTAAATAATAAAAAAGTACCTTGAACATTTAAATTTAAATAAATGGCATGATTGATTTGATACATTGGAGTGCATACGTTTCTCTAGCTCAGCACACATGCCGTAAATCTGCACGTGAAGTGTTGTTTACATCAGAGTGCGCCAGAGATCTTTTACGTAACATACATGCAATATACCTTGATGAAAAAGCAGCTTATGCGTGTTCTAAAAATCTACATTTGGATCTATAAGTATTCACAGCATTTTTTAAAGTGCCTGTGATAACAATACCGTACATAATCATATCCGCGATTTATTGCATTACCAAATACCGTCACATGCCTAGTGAGGACGGATGATGGGCTAATATCTTCTTTGTTAATGCCATGTGATCGACGTATTGGCCACCGCTGCCGTACAGTCTTAAGTAATTTACCCTAACTCTTTTGTTAGTGGGTAAGATACACATTTACGTTATAAATATGTTCTCCAAGCTTTATGTTGATTGGGTAGTAATGGGCTGGGCTGATTTACTCCAACAAAGCTTGCAGAAAATATTTGTAACCTAAGAAATGTATCTCACCCACTGAGACTGTACGGCATTTGCCAGATGACGGTGATGATCCATCTTCACACCTGTAAGAGTTATCCACAGCAGCCACGAGTTGCACCGAAGTGACGTCAACTCCCCCTTCGACTGATTGGCTAGAGGAGCAGCTGTCGATCTAGACTAGTCGACCAATGGTGATGCTCTGATTTAAATGAAACTCGGATTGCAACTTTTGGAAATGTAAGCGCAACTTTTGTATGTATGTATGCATGTATGTGTGTGTATATATATATATATGTATACAGTGCTGCTTGAAAGTTTGTGAACCCTCCAGACATGGTTAGGTTTTGTGTAAAAAAAAAAAAAATAGAATAACCTAATCAAATGTACATCCAAAACCCAATTTGTGAAGCAGACTTGCTAATGATAGACAAACAAAAAAAGGATATATTGTCATAATTTATTGAACAAAAGGGGTTAATCTCACAAAAACTGAAAATTTGACATGTGCATAAGTATGTGAAGCCTTTTTTTAGTAGCTTGTGGCACCTCCTTTTGCAGCCATTACTTAAACCAAACCAAACTTCTGTAACCACTGACCAGTCTTCTGTAACCACTGACCAGTCTCTTGCATCTGTCTTTGGGGATTTTTGCCCACTCCTTGCAGAACTCGGCCAGTTGAGAGAGGTTGGAAGGACATCTGGCATGTACTGCCCGCTTCAGGTCTAGCCACAACATTTCAATTGGATTGAGATCCGGA
>JBAJNP010010056.1:0-17068 GCA_036877545.1 Yasuhikotakia modesta | reverse complement strand
AAACTGCACTATATGACACTGTACTATATTAAACTGCACTATATGACACTGTACTATATGACACTGTACTATATTAAAATGCACTATATTAAACTGCACTATACTAAACTGCACTATATGACACTGTACTATATTAAACTGCACTATATGACACTGTACTATATTAAAATGCACTGTATTAAACTGCACTATATGACACTGTACTATATTAAACTGCACTATATGACACTGTACTATATTAAACTGTACTATATTAAACTGCACTATATGATGCTCTACTTTATTACAGTCTGCTTGGAAGCAGCAGATTGTTGAGGAGTTTCTCCTCTACCTGCTGAATGTAACATCAAACTGTGAGGAGAAACCCAAACAACCATCTGTTCTGAAGTACAGCTGCCTCATCTCCTCCAGAGCCACAATAAAACAACATCATTATTACACATTAACAAAAACTATGACAATTACATAAGTTTGTTAAAGTGTCAGTGGTACAGCGTGTTAGTAAGAATTCTGCACTGAGTAATAACAGCAGCAACTGTTTAAAGTTACATCACTGGTTTTAGCACTTATTCTGTATGTACCAGTTAACAGACATACTAGTGATGCGTCAAACTGGAAATTCATAAGAATTTCTTAGGATTCGCTTCCAAATACAATCATAGTAGAAACACACACGCATTATGTTACACACACACACACACACACACACACACACACACACACACACACCTGCAGCTGACTTCAGGACAAGCCTCTTACACGCACCTGACATCACAGTGCGCGCACACGCATATGTGTAACCGGTGAACGCGCATTACATGTCATTATACAGCAGACAGAAACGCACTAACGGTGATGGTAACGGTGATGTTAACGGGGACACTCACGATCAGAGGCAGCGTGCGCTCCTCCAGCCGCCCGGAGGATCTCGAGCCGTGCTTCTTCAGCGGAGAGCCCGAGGATGGAGCTCCAGGTCTGCTGTCCTGCCACAGGTAATAGAAGGTGCCCAGGATCCAGGCCACGGTGAGGATGAGGATGGCGTTGGCCCGTATCCTGCGCATGGTGTGCGGCTCGCGTGTGACCAGCTGTCGGTGATGTGCGCTGCTTCTGTTGCTGAGGAGGAGGATGAAGATGAAGCCGTGCGCAGTGAAAAGCTTCAGACTACAGCTGCTCTGATCCAGCGGCTCTCCGGCGGGTGACCGCGGGTCCTAGAGTCCGCCGGACTCACGCGTCTCCCCTTCTTATCTGTGTCTAGCGATTAACCTGTTCATGTGAACTCATCATTTCACATCATATTCATCTCTGCAATATTTCTACTTGAGCGTAGCGATGCAAATAATAAAACAAAGATTATTATATAAAATAAAGAAACGTGTAATAAATAAATGCATTAAAGTTATGTGTCGAATCAGGGTACACTGGCAGCGAGAATTTAGTATAGAGATGTGCAAACTTTTTATCTTCATTGTATCAATGTATATGTGACCTGTTTGTAACTACATTGTGTGAAACGCAGCAAAACAGGCAGATTGAGCGATAGCGCCGCCTGCTGCTCACGGGACAGTTGCGCTGCGCCACATACATCATGTAAGGCGTGTCGTAAAATACATTTACAGTTTAATTATCACTCCAATCTGATGCAGTTTTAATGACCTTTTGTATTTGCAGCTTTCTGTTAAAAAAAGATGTTGGATTCTGCATAATTTTAGCCACCAAAAGAGAAACACTGGTATCATTTAACTCAACATGTCTTAGGGAATCTAAGACCAGCCTCATATTTTAAAGACAAAGCATTCAGACGTTATAAGCAATTTCGTATCTTGGCACCATTTGGTGGGCTGGGATGAAACTGTGATATATATACATATATATATATTCATCATACACTGCATATATATGCAGGTGTTTCTGTCTGTTCAAACTAGTGGCGTCTGACACTGCAGTAAGAAGATGCATGTTTATTAGAAGTAACTTCCAGTTTAGCTCAAGATTTACAGTTAAACACAGACACAAGCATCTTACAATGTTATTAGACAGATGTATTGCAGAACCAGTGAAACAATGTTCACACACACAGGTGAAACATTTCTGACCCTAAGCACATTCACAAAGTGTTACAATAAATTACAGCCAGTAAAGTAAATACAAAAAACAGTGGCATGCATGAAATCAGCCTGTAGAATCAAAGATCTCTCTGATCTCCAAACCGTTCAAACCAAACCACCAGAAAACCTACACAACAGCTTTCTCCATGTTTGTTATACTTACAAAGCTACACATCACCAGTTGTTTAATGTACCAGTAAAGGAGTGACTGAGAACCAGAGGAAAGCACCGTCCGTCTGTATCTGCTGTTAAATCACTGTTACAGAGTGAAGCAGGGCAGCGCCTACAAGCCCAGCTGACAGTAACAGTCATGTGAGAGAAGAGCCTTTCATCCCTCTGAACACCCCCGCTGAACAAAATGCTGTTCACACACCTCACAGCAACTACTTAAAATAACACTTACAAAATGTCCAGTTTCCTGGAGGTTAATTCATTTTCCCATCAGACAGATACGTGTCTTTGTCAGAGAGCGTCAGAGAGAGAGAGAGAGAGAGAGAGAGAGAGACAGACAGACAGAGGGAGAGAGAGACAGAGGGAGATAAAGAGTGCTTCATTCTGGAGTCTTCACACAGGTGAGCATCTTCGGTTCAGTGAGGTCTGTGTTCAGGGTACGCTCTACTCGCTGGGACACATGCTGCGATCCCTACAGCAGAAGTAATGGACCACCACACCGTTGGGGTACCTGGCAAAGGCACTGAAAGATCCAGAACACACACATCTGTGAATACACACACATCCACACACTGTCATTAAATCAGATCAACCCATCATCAGTGATCACCTGTTACCAATCTTCTTCTTACACACTCTACAGATCTTCTCATCTGTGATGACACACTTCACCTGCTGGTGGAAGATTCGCTCCTCCTGAACCTACACACACACACATACACACACACACACATACACACACACACACATACACACACACACACATACACACACACACACACACACACACAAACACACGAACACACACACACAAGCGCACACACATGAGCGCACACACACACACGAACACACGCGCACACACACACGCGCACACACACGAACACACGAGCGCATACACACGAATGCGCACACACACACACACAAACGCACGCGCGCACACACACGCACGCACACACACACACAATTGAACAGGTGGGTTAAAATTAAAAATACACATCATTAGAAAACTTGAGCTGCAATCTGTGACTTTAATATTCAAAGATGAGAAATTGAGCAAGAACAGAACAGATCAGCATTCAAAACATCTGTCATCTCTTTACTGAGTCACAACCATATCATCTGTTTAGAATACATAATATTATAAATTAAAATATATAATTTAATCTTTAAAGCTGCAATCTGTAACTTTTACCTCTCTATCAGCATCTCTGTTTGAAACATAAAACTGAAGGATGTTCACATCTTAACTTATATGGCAAGATTAAATTCTGAACATCTGCTGCAAGAACAAATTATAACATCTACAACAGCCTGTAACAGGAGATCTGTTTACTGACATGAGCAGAAAATCAGAGAGAGAGTGACGACACACAGCTGCACACAGTTACAGTCCAGCGTTACCTTACACACCATACACACAACACATCATACACACTCACCACACACACCTCACACAAATTTCACTCACCACACACACACCACACACACACCACACACACACCACACCTCACACACACACCTCACACACACACCTCACACACACACACACCTCACACACACTCACCCGCAGAAACTCAGCCTGCAGCAGACTCTTCAGCACCTGGTCGAAGCGCTTTCGTCCAGCCTTCTCCTCGAGCACACTCTCCAAAAACACCTGGATCTCAATGATCTGTGTGTTTGCTGGCAGCAGGTTTATGGCCTTCAAACAGCCAGACAGATAAGTGTTCAATCATAAGTCAGCTTGCATGCTATTTGATTCTGTGTTTGTTCTCAGTTCTGAAGACTTTACCTCTAAATGACCATCAGAACATCAGAAAGTCTGAGGATGTTTACCTCAGATCAAAACAAATGAAACCAACTCTAGTTTAAAGACCAGATCTCACAGACACACACGTGTTTAGGTAACTGTGAGGTAAGGGTGTAGTGTGTGAGTGTGAGGTAAGAGTGTAGTGTGTGAGGTAAGGGTGTAGTGTGTGGGGTAAGGGTGTTGTGTGTGAGTGTGGGGTAAGAGTGTAGTGTGTGAGTGTGAGGTAAGGGTGTAGTGTGTGTGGGGTAAGGGTGTAGTGTGTGAGTGTGGGGTAAGGGTGTAGTGTGTGAGTGTGGGGTAAGAGTGTAGTGTGTGAGGTAAGGGTGTTGTGTGTGTGGGGTAAGGGTGTAGTGTGTGAGTGTGGGGTAAGGGTGTTGTGTGTGAGTGTGGGGTAAGAGTGTTGTGTGGACTGCTTACTTTAGTGGTGTTGAGTTTGCTGTGGTGGAGTTGAAGGACCTTGAGGGCAGCCTGCAGATTTGCCTGCGGCTCACACAGCTTCATCTTAATAGGACCCAGGAAGTGTACATCTGGAGGAGACAAATACATGCGCAGCAGAGACAGATACACCTGCAGACAGAGCAAGAGAAACGCCGGTACAGTCACTGATGCTCGTGCACACTCAGATCTCACAGCTGGATGTGTCCAGTAGAACTCACATCTTTATTGCCGTTTGTGGCTGGATCATAATGACTGTGGCAGTACCTGAGAGGAGCAGAACACACTCAACATCACTCAAGGGTGAATAGGAACACAAGAATATGACATATAATTATCACTATATGCTATAATGTTAATACTGAATCTTAATAACTTCTTTTATATATTCATATGTTAACCAATGGACCTGTATTATTAAACATTACTCCTCCATTCACTGAAGCAGCTTCATAAAGCAGGTGACTGACAGCAGGGTGGTACTCACTCCTCAGCCATATGTGTGTCTTTCAGAATGTGAACATAGATGAAGAGCGCCTGCTCGTGTTTCCCCATACGACCCAACAGCAGAGCCCTCTCCTCCAGCAGCCCTGATACACAAGCGCACACACACAAACGCATATACACACGCACACACACACACGCACACACACACGCATATACACATATACGCACACACACAAACACAAACAAACACGCACACATACACACACGCACACACATACACACACACAAACACAAACAAACACGTGCACACATACACACACGCACACAAACAAACACGCACACAAACAGAAACATACACATGCGCACACACACATATGCACGCACACACAAACAAACACGCACATGCACACAAACACGCACACAAACAAACACACACACAAACACACTTCAGCTCTGGTCCAGCAGTAACATGCTCTGTCTCTCTCACCTTCTTCACACTCACCATCAAACGGGAAATTACTGATGAGTCTCTCCGGCTCGTAGCTGCTGGAAACTTCCAGAAAGGACAGAAGCTTGTTGCGGAATTCCCCGAGCTCTCCCTCCTCCCTCCCAGCAGCTACAGCTGCAACTCCTGCACACAGTAAACACAGAAGATGATCAGACAGCATTACGACAGCAGCAATTTCAGCAGGTGAATGAAGATCAAACACAGGGCCAGTGCTGGAGCAACAAAACCATTAAAGAAAAATATCCAAACCGCTGCGAGATCAAGCACCTTTCTTAAAAGTATGTTTTCAGACCATCTACATTTATTCATTTGGCAGACGCTTTTATCCAAAGCAACTTACAGTGAATTCAAGGCATACATTTTTATCAGTACTTGTGTTCCCTGGGATCGAACCCCAACCTTTGCGCTGCTAATGCAATGCTCTACCAGTTGAGCCACAGGAACAGCAGCTCTGTGCGGCAACATTACTGCCTGTTATTAAAATAAAGTTGTACTGACAGGGAGGAGCGTCTCACCTTGAGGGAGTGAACTCAGGTACTCCTTCATGAGACCCTGCACCTTCTCCAGGTACAGCTGAATCAAAACGTTGTGGAACTCGGGCTGCGTCTCATCCCACGTGTAAATGATATGCTCCAGGTATGGGACGGCCAGATCCTTAAAACCCTCCCTCAGGAAATTCAGCACCTTATCCCTGGGTAAAGTCTCCACCTCAGTCAAGTCCTCTGTGAAGATCTGACGACAGAAATCTAACTCAAGCACTGCAGCTCCACAGAAGACATGAGAACACAGTCAGAGCAGGTGTGTCTCACCTTCAGCCCATCTTCTGGACATATCTTCAAAACCCAGGGAGAAAACTCAAATATGATGCCAAGGTTCTCAACCCCTGTACAGACAGAACAGCCGCTGTCACTGTTAACAAACTACCCAACACTGTTGCTTATAAAACTTAAAAGAATGTTTGGGCATGTTTTTTTAAAATGAACCAAATCTTTGTCTAATCGGACTTTAAACAGAATGTAGTTTTACAAAGTGAGTAACACATCTGAGCTCTTATGTAATGTGGGGTCAGACGCTGAGGTGGGAATAATGAAGCTGGAAGCATCACTGCTTTAATGTATGAGTGGGATGTTTGAGGGACATGTCCTGTTATGTAAACAGAAGATCCACATTTCAGAAACTGGCAAACAGGATTTGTCTACACAAAACATTTCTTTGTTGCAAACCCAATTCTGAAGTCAGATTTAACTACATACTCAACACTAATTTCTTACATTAAACTGCTGCCTCAGCTTTTTGTCATAATTATATAGTTATGCTGTCTGATTCACACCCTGACCTCAGCCCTGTCTGATTCACACCCTGACCTCAGCCCTGTCTGATTCACACACTGACCTCAGCCCTGTCTGATTCACACACTGCAGCCGTGACACTGAAAGGTCTGTACATCATGTGTCTTTGAAGAGTTCAGTTATACTTGCATATGACTGACTGAGAAAAGAGGCATCACCCCAAAGATTATTTTATTTATGGTAGCTAAATTAGCTTAAAGCTAGCCTCTCCAAAACAGCCCTTCACATCTTGAGTTCCTACAGAAAGTGTTTCGCCGGTTAGGCTCTCTGATCCAGACACAGGGAACATCAGCGGAAAACTGCCACCTAACAGCTAGCAAACACTATGGCCCTAAAACACACATACTGTGAGTGTATTAATGGTGTGTGAGGACCTCACCCAGCCTCTGGAGATACTGCACTGTCCTCTCATGACCCTTCAGAGGAGAGTTAGCTTTAGTGGACTGATCCAGCAGAACCTGTAGAGCTGGACAATCACACGTCTGTCAGTCTCATTAGTGCTCATAAACTGTGATCACACTGCTGCTGTAATAATTACAATAATAACCTGCCGACTCGCTCACCTTTCTGATGGAGGCCTTTCTTCTCATACAGAATGATGAGCTCGCTGTACTTGTGGGCTTTCTTCAGCACATACTCACTCTCCTCTATGTGACAGTGGTTGTTCTCCAGCCGCAGGAGAGGAGACACTAAGGCCACGTTGGTCTACAGATACACAACACACACAATCACACACACAAAAACTGCGTTTGTAAAGCATTTCACATCATTTATCAAATGTGTTTCAGTGTAGACGCAGGCAGTGAGGCACTCAGGTCTGGAGAACCGACAGACTAAAGCTCTTACGTGGAGGTAGCATTTCAGCAGGGTGGTGTCGATGATCTGCAGGAGTTTCTTGCGGCTCTTGATGGTTGGCGTTCCCTCCATGAGTGGAGACGTGGTGGACGGATCAGAGTCGTTTAACTGCTTCACTAGATGACTGCGTTTCTGTAGAGAAAACCACCGTTAACTCTCACTGCAGGTGAATCTGTATGTACAGAGTCTCTCACGCTGTGTGCACCTGTGTCAGGTAGTCTATAAGTGCCAGGTGGGCTTTCTCCAGCTCCGCCCCAGACAGGGTGGGCAGAGGGTTGGGGTAGTGCAGCTGTTTACGATAGTCAGAAGGAAGGAGGTCTGGATATAGTCCAATAACATGAGTGGGGTCTGTACAACACAACAGCAATAGCCTTCAACAATAGCCTTCATCTGCTCCACAAACAAAAGCAGTAAGAAATGTGACATAATTACATCTGTTGATCTGTTCTCCACACATGAGCTTACCTGTGCCTAGCTTAGCAAACACCTGCATGGAGTCGTCAAAGCGTTTCTGACAGAAGAGATTGAAGGCAAACAGGTTCTGAATGTGATGGATCTGTTGTCTCTTGTCTGCATCAGAATCATCCTTCATTTTCTGAGCATGTGCAGACAGAGAGTCAGTGCTTAGTGACACTGCAGCCACACTTAAGATAAGTATAACATATAAGTATTAACATCCAGTGAACTCTAAGGACAGGTTTTGCAGACTAAAAGTATGCCTTAATAGTGTACTAGTTAGATTAGAGCACGATTAGTCTTTATTTACCTTAAAATGTAAAGAGTGAAATGTAAAAAATGAATTCCTCACCGCCAGCTGAAGAGCCAGTTCAAACTGTTTGTCCTGCAGCAGCTGTCGAATCTGACTGGCTATGGACACCGGCACCAGACGCCAAACAAAATGATTGCTGGCCACATACACCACATTTGATCTGTGAAGAAAGTGGGAAAGACTGAGGAAGCCACCACAGATAATCAATGCTATGTGCTAACCTTTGACTAACCAGCTCCTCAGATTCATAGACCATCTAAACGTGAGTGTGACTACTGCTGTATGCGTCGGCAGTGACTGCTGCTGTATGCGTCTTTCAATATGGCCATTTTAATAATTCCTCTGGACACCATACGAGCTCTCAAAATCTGTAACCATCCCAAAACTACTGCAGAACAGCTGACTGCCAAAAGTAAATTATGAGCAGAAGTATTAAAAACCACAACCAGCTGCACAGCAGACTGATTTTACAAGAGCAAATGAAAAGCAAATGACAGCTACAGTATTATGAGTGTTGGTAAAGTTTAGGACATCCTTCTAAGGTTTAAAATAATTAAAAGTTTTAACTTAAGTGACTGATTCTAGAAGAGAGCAAAATAACTTGTTGGTAAGTAAGAACAGCTTCTCATATAATACAATAAAAACATGTTGTTCGCCCTGAGCAGCCCAACACAATAACACTGAGAAATGTGTAAAACATGCAGAGAGCAATGATAAGAGGAAACATGAGCGACATCTGACCGAATTCACTTCTGCACCAAAGCTTTTAGACGGAAGGTCAGTTAGTGGTTTGGGGCTGTAGAACTAGACAGACGTGATTATGAGGCTAGTGATTTCTGTAGCCACACTTCAGAATGTTTGAAGCCTGCAGTGAAACGTGTGTGTGGGTCTCACCCTGCTGAGGTGATGAATCGTGGCCTCTGCAGCTCCACGCTCTGCACCAGCAGTCTGGGCTCAAGTGTGCGGATTTCCACATACCGCGGCAACACAGCAATGATGTATGGTGGCTGGTGCTCTGAAGAAGCACAGAGATTTGTATGGCTGTTTACTGACAGTAGCCATTGTGTTTCAAAGTTAAATCAAACATGCATGTGGCACACTGAAAGCATCTCTTCTGGTGTAATAGCTACATCACATAATCACAATAATAGTGACTGCTGTTGTGGTCTTCAGCCTGTGCCCTCAGCACACCTGTGATGACACAAGAAGGAAATATCACGTGACTCTGAAATGCCGTCATACCCATTGCAACAGGAATGTCTGTCCAGTTGAGGGCACACTTCTGAGTGCAGACACCCTCTTCATTCAGGACAACTGTGAGGTCATCCTGCCCCACAGCTACCTTCCCATCAGCCAGCGGGGCGACCAGTGGTTCCAGCTGCTTTCCTGTGGGGAAAAGCTCCTTCACTGTGCCACGCCCATCCACCTGACAGAGAGAAGCCATAACTCCAATCACTGTTCCTAATGTCACAGCCAGAGTCAGTGCATGAACTAATAAACGTTTTCTTTACCTAGACTAGTACTGCCTGTATTTTCACTTACTCTGATCAGGTAATAGTCTCGTTTGAATCCCACACAAATGGAGTTCTCACACCAGGCCATGGATTTGGGAACATCGGGAGCAGTAACATCTCCCTGCAGCAGCAAACGTTTATATTATTATTTCTGGACCATGTTTGCACTGGACACTGTTACACTGGGCCTGACTGAGGAGAACATGAATCTTCATAATCGGCTCATTATTTTGTCTGTTTCTGATCCTGAACCAACCTGTAACTCATGGAACTCTCTGTCCTTCCAGAAATACAGCTGAAGTTTCCTCTTGACTGCAACACACATTCTCAGCCTGGCCTCACCTGAGCTGGACTGCTGTGGACAGAGAGAGAGACAGAGTGAGAGCGAGTGAGTGAATGAGTGAGTGAGAGAGAGTGAGTGAGTGAGAGAACATCAGATGTGTTGTTGAGGGTCTGTGGGAGATGTCTGAGGTGAAGGGCTGGTCTGTACCTGCAAATCACAGGAGAACAGTGTTGCTCCTCTGGCTTTAGACACCACAGTGATCTGCTGGAACGTCAGCAGGTCATGAACGTGGATGTTATTTTCTGCAATGACAGAAGCCAATGAATGGACACACCGAGTTACTCTACACCGCACTGACGTTTGCCACAAGTGTTCCTCACATCCAGTCAACAATACAGCAGACGACCCTTCCACATACACATACTTACCCAACAGACTGACCAAAATCTTGTACTGGGACACCACAAACAGCTGAGAGAGGAAAGACCGTGTTTTTAATTCAGCTCATTTAACATGAGTGATATTAAACTTCAGCTTTACTGTGTAATTCAACAGACTGTCTGTTCATACCTGCTGAATCTTCTTTGAGAAATTCTTGTTGGATTTCTCCAATGTAACTTCAAACCTGTTTGTACCTGTAACAGATGATGTCAATGAAACAGTGTTACTGACACAAACAAGCACAGCTGCAAACACTGAAACACACCTGCGTCTTTCTTGATCCTGTACAGCAGCAGATGACCTGGTTTGGTGCCCACAAGCAGACAATCATCTGCAAACACAGACATCATCAGTCAGAAAACACCTGACACACTGAATCATGTCAAACATACACAAACATCACCTTACTTCATTTAGTGCCTGTATTTCTCTATAAAAAATAGGTTTAAAAAGACTTTGAAACTACTTTTGCTTTTATTCCTCAGCCAGGGCCCGGGACACACAAGATGACTCAGATTGTTTGAAACAAACATGCATTTAAATAATTTAAAACAACTCAAGTTAAAACGTTTGGCCAAGTTTATAATAAAAATTCTTTCTAGTCAACCAAGCTCTAGATATTATTGGATATTATTTGTAAGGGTGTGTGAGGGAGCCTTAAGTTTATTTTTAGTTTTTTATTTAACCTGTTTTTCAAAGGCTTGTTATCCGTGTTCCTAATAATGCTGCAAAGTTACACCACCGCTTCACATCCATATCTGCTGTGCTTGCATTACAGTGCTCAAGTTATTTGTATTTGATTCAGAGTGATTTCTATCATGTATTATGGTAAAAGATGTTACAGCTAAAAGATGAAAGTACAGGCGTGCTTCTTAAAAGCCCTAATTCAACAGGCTTGATGTGCACAAAGAATGTAACTATAGCCCTGCTGTGAGTGCTCTTACTTACCAATGTCACATCTTACACCCAATATACCTGCACCATAGTAACAACACTTAAGTTCTGCTACGTTTTAAATGCTATTTTTGTACTTAACTTGTTCATATTTAATATGAACAAGTTTTTAATATCTAGGGGTCACACCGCAGCTTTAGATCTTACACCTGTTGTAGGCCACTTACATTACACTAACAATCAACTTTTAGATGCAACAGGTTTTTTTTGTATTTAATTTCATTTTATACACAAATAAAAAGATACAGAATGGAGGCATTTATTGTCACTTATTATGACAGGCTATAGATTTATTTGTATGCCCTTCTGTATTTGAGCTCATATGAATAAAAGTCAATGGCGTGAGAACTTTAGTTGACTAACGTTTAGTTTTAATCACACAGTGGTAGAGACATTTTCTAAAGGTACATAAAGGTTCTCTCAGAGTTATCAAAACATTGTTACAGTAACATTAGCAGGATATTTGGTTTTAATGGTCCATGTTATATGAATACATGTTTGAATAATGTTTCTGGAATATTAAAAGCTTTTAGGGAAAAGTGCAACCCGAAACTTTTGCCTCTGTATCGTCATCTCTGTTTTTATTTACGTATGTTGACCTGACATGTCCCACAAAAACCCACCCAACATCTTAAATTATAACTCATTCAGATCTACTGCTGGGCATCACGGTACAGACTCTGTAACATCTGTTATTCAACTGGTGTTGTTCATTTTAACTAAAAAAGTTTCACATTTCAGCTTTAATGCAAACGTTAGAGTAACGTTCTTACAACCTTAGCTGGGTCACTCACCCCAGGCCGCAAGACAGTCGATCTGAAGAGGTAATTTCTCCAGGATCGGAACCGGTTCGTACGCGTCATGCATGCTGGAAATAAATGATAAAACACGCAAACAATCAACGCTGTGCGGAGCTACAATCTGACCCGCGGATCGTGTAACTGTGTCTGATGTCAGACTGTGTCTGATGTCTTCATCTCTTCAGTCTCTGTCCGTCTCAGAAAAACACACGAACATCAACCCGTTTGTTTATCTGGTGTCACGTGAGCAGGGTGCTAGTTAGCCTCCACGTCTCGCCCTGTAAACTCGTTTATAAACTGGGTTGGTCAAACGTATTTCATCCCATCGTTAGACGTGCCGATGAACTTTAAGTCGTGTTAAAGTGTTTAACGCTGGTTAAATGTGAACTGATGTCTGACAGATTAAGTTGGAAACATCTAGCAGCGAGCGACACGCACCGAGCGAGCTTCCGGGATCTGTGACGAGCACGTGACGCTGTGAGGCGAGCACGCGCTCCAGCACAATGCGCGTGCACGGTTAGCACACGTGACTGGCGTTACGCAAAGCTGCAACTAAATATATTTGTTAAATAATGTAAATTTAAAGTTAAATAATGCTGTGTCAAAGTGCTTCTTCTTAAACAATGCATTATTTATTATGTCAATATAAACACAAAGCGGAAATAAAGAAATATATAATGATTTAAAATGAGAGCAATAGTAACATAATACGTCATATAATGAACATTTTAATGTGTTGGGTTTCTGTAAATAGGTGGAGGTGGCGTCGCAGTCCAGTCTCATGTCTTTTTGCAAGATTTTTTATATTGCCAATAATAATAACAATATTTCTCTGCTTGCTGATGGCTAGACTTTGTTAAATTACAATTCCATTGGTTATTAAAGCCAACTGTTTAATAGGAATTATTTATTACTTCCACTTTACACTTTGAGAACAGGAAGTGCCTGTGTTTTTAGACTAAAAACTAAACCAGAAACCAGAAATGCTGCCTGTCAATCATGTCCACCAGTTTGGATGGTGGTCACTGATTGGCTGAGGTGTTGTTGGAAGGCGGGGCTGTGTGACAGGAGTGACTGAGATGACTGAGAGTTTCTGAGCTCAGAGCTGCTGACAGACACAAATGTGACTGAGATCATGTGACACAGATAACTAATGGATTTCCTCTTTATCTAAAGTGCAGTCAGGACAAAAAAATGAGAAGTAGTACTTAATATTTAGCATGTGTAAAGTCAAAATACAATATACTGTGTTTTGTAATTTACCTTTACTAAAATAAAGTTGGTTATATTATTTTAAAACTGTGATTAAACCCACAAGAACCAGATGAGATACTGGGAACCAGGATGCAGTAGTGTCCCATACTCAAACTCACCTTTTACTCATCTGTCATGTTTCTCACGGAAGTTATGCAACAGGAATTTGGTTAGGAATGTAGTTATTTAACGTAGTTGTGCACGTGTGTTATATTTTTGAAACACAGAAAATCTCATTGACTGAGCGCCTGAGTTTTGAACATTCAAATTTGCTCCCTTATAATTAAGTTTTAAGCAAATTCACAGGATGGGTCAGAGGCACCAAATAATGATATTACCTTCTCCCTTTGTGCCAGGAACTCCATATTTACATTTATTTAATGATTTATTATCATTAAAATAAAATGCAAATGCATCACCCTGCAAGGGACCCCAAACAACTACTACATCTGAAATAATAAAATTAAAGAAATGAACACATTACTGGTTAGCTCAACTTACTAGACATAAAATATTTGTGTTTTCAATGAAAATGCACTTAGTTAAGCTGAGTCTCTTAGATTAATATGTTGTGAATGAGTTTAAGTGCAAGACAGGTTTTTGATTACCATAATTATGAGAGTTTAAGCAGACATTTACACTCATATACACTCAAAACATTGTTTAAGAATAAAATGTAAAAAATATCATCACAAAAAGACCCACAATTCATCAGTTAATAGTTTAATAATAATTTTTTGGCCACAGTAAAAATAAAAGATCAAACATTTTTCAATAACATATATTTAGCAGAACAGAAAGATGAAACTAATCTATCCAATAAACAATGGATACAATTTAATGGCTGCAAGGAACAGTTATGGGTCAAACACTATAAGACTGCACTAGTATATAGTGTGTTATGTATTGCTCTACCTGGGGTTTGAACTTTAATTACATGCAAAGTACAAGTTCAGGAAGTTACATATATTGCAAATCTCATGCAATCTTTTGCAAACACATTCTCACTGATTCCACAACAACACTCCAGTTATTATCATTTACACATAATAACTCAAAATGATTTACAGTTGTTCCTAATGATGTGAGTAACCACCTGCATTTCCTTATGTAGGTGATTTGATTGATTAGTTTTAAGTTTGTTCTCGGTGTTCAGTGTGATATCAGTGTTTCATTTGATCTCGGTGTTCAGTGTGATATCAGTGTTTAGTTTGTTCTCGGTGTTCAGTGTGATATCAGTGTTTAGTTTGTTCTCAGTGTTCAGTGTGATATCAGTGTTTAGTTTGTTCTCTGTGTTCAGTGTGATATCAGTGTTTAGTTTGTTCTCAGTGTTCAGTGTGATATCAGTGTTTAGTTTGTTCTCAGTGTTCAGTGTGATATCAGTGTTTAGTTTGTTCTCAGTGTTCAGTGTGATATCAGTGTTTAGTTTGTTCTCAGTGTTCAGTGTGATATCAGTGTTTAGATTCAAAACCACAAAACAGATGACAGCAGGTGTAGAACTTGAGTTAAAGGATGTACAGCCTAAAAGACCTTCTGTCCCTTTATAAAATATGCTGATGTTGCATTAAGTTTTATAATGTCATATAAAACTCATGCAACGCCAATAAACATAATAATCATTTAATAATTATTGACACAAGATGAAAGAAGAAAATGAAAAGTTTGTTACATTTGTGACATACCTACATAATTCTTGTAAAATCACCTAACCATTTAAATATCTAAAACATCATTTACATTTGTAGAATTTTATGTTCATTATTTGATGCTAATAGACACGTTTTCTTGCTATCCCAGCATTATTTGCATTAGCATTGTTCTTCCCTGCTGTCAGAGGAGACCTGCAGCCCACCTGTGAGCAGTTGTGTGGTAAAGCATCATCTGTGATGATGTCGATGAGGCTGTGGTGGTCTGGCTGTGGTGGTCTCTTCAGAGACAGCACAATGCGTGCAGTTGAGTTGGACAGAAGAGGAGGTTGACTTCTGCCTGCCCTTCAGACTGAGACTCCTCACTCTAGTTTTGTGTGATCACCAGTAAATCTTTATTAATTTTAATTGGGGCCTCCATTTTAAAGAGCAATTAAAGCGGATTAATCGAGCCCATCCCGTATAATGTCTTCTGTTAATTAGTTTGTCAGCACTGTTTTAATATCGCCTAATGACTTCATATTTCAGGCCTGACATTAAAGAGATGCTGCGAGAAAGAAATGGGCTTATCTGAATGTAGAGCTTTAATGGGTGACGTCCTCTCTGTGCCAGACAAGGTCATGGCCTGCGGGGACAGGAGGGCGGGTGGGTGTTACAGGGCGGAAGGCCCCGGGGCTCCCCAACAACACTGTATCATCTACCTTAAAGGTACGGAGGCAGTTCCTGAGAGGCTAGTGATAGCAGCCTAGCTTTGACATTAGAAGATCCTGCCCTCCCTTCAGAGGCCTTTCTCTTCAGGGGCCACGGCCCCTGAAACACATGAGTACAGAGTTTGACAGGCAAGTAGGACATCCTGTCATTGCGTTGGCTGTGCAAAGACCCCCAACAACCTATAAAGAGAAACAGATGTGATATATGTAGGGATTGTGGCAAGTATTCAACAGTGGCTCCTTGATATTGAATACCTACTATATACATAAACACATACTGGTGTGTTATAAGTTACAACAAAACAGGCACATTTTATTATAAAATTTAACCTTCCTCAGGAAATTATCTTTTAAAAAATTATGTGCATAAAAGTAAAAAACAAAAGCTGCAAAAATAAGATGAAATATTGAGAACTCAGATACATCATAAAAAACAAGGAATACAAAAAAATGAAGTTAAAGTGCACACAACACTGTATTAAGAGTTTGGCACAGCCTTTAAATGTTCAAATCTGTATTTACAGATAAGGAGGGATTGAATGATCCAAGAATGATCCAAGACTGTTTAAAGAACATCATCATTTCAGACAGATGGATAGATGGACGGATGGATGGATGGATAGAAGCTGATAAAAACAATAATGTGATGAAGAGCTCACTGCATTTATTGCGACTCTGGCATGCATCCCTGCTCATTTGCAGCAGCACCTCAACAGTGGCGTATTCATAAATCTCATTCCCATTATCCCGCTAATTAGGCAGGATTACAGGAGCATGTAATGCCCCCGTTTCCCCACAGATTGATCGGAGGACGGTCTCTTTGTTTTGAAAGCACTTGCTGATTGATGTACAGAGATCTGGTTTGAAATTGTAATGGCCCAGATGTTAACAATCAAATGTGTTTCTGCTCCAGGAGCTCACAGTCTGTCACAAGAGAGGAGCTACCACACATCACTAGAGTACAGAGAGAGAGAGAGAGAGAGAGAGAGAGAAAGAGAGAGAGAGAGGGACACACACACA
>JBAJNP010010055.1:0-17068 GCA_036877545.1 Yasuhikotakia modesta | reverse complement strand
TGGAGGTTGTGTTGTTGGTTTTGGAGGTTGTGTTGTTGGTTTTGGGGGGACAGTTCGCGTGAGCTGCAGAGATTTCAGGCCTAACAGCTCACAGTATCTGTTACACTGATGAAGAGCTTTAAACTGATCAATGAAGGATGTGGCACAATTTCCTCTGAATCCCTTATAACTGCAAAACATACAGATGGTTCTGACTGATGTTAGTGACTCTGTCTTCTTTATAGTTTTATACATTTTATATGTTAAATATATTTAATTCAATATTTCTTTAACAAAGTTTAATTTATTGAATACATGTGTTTAAATCATAACTCACCCTTTCTTACAGGTGGCAATTCCAACATCTGTCAGCTTCATTCCAACACCTGAACACACACAAAACATTTGTGTAAAAATCTGATTCTATACATCAGATACACATGTAAGAGTCACATACACATGTATGATTTGTGTGTTAGGTTTTAGGGTAGCTGTTCATGTTGAGAGTTACCCTGCATATCCGTGACCAGCAGATTTCCCTCAGTCTGTGTGAACACCCAGTGCTGAAACGCACAACACTTCTGTCCCGCCTCAGAGCTCCTGCACATCACATTAACCTCCCGCCCGTCCCTCACCGAGTACTTCACAAACTCCCCCAGCAGCTCCTCCTCCAGCGTGGCGTACGGGACGTCATGAGACGGCCGGTGCACCAGATAAATGGGGATGATCCTGATGAGGTCACAGGTGTGTGTTTATAACATCAACCAATCATAATCTACTGTCAACCAATCAGATCAGTGTTGTACTCACTCTGGCACCTCCCCGAATGACTCCGCTGATCTGGCAACACTGTCATAGGCCTTTAAATACTGCCTGGCTGTATTCTGCACCTGACACTCCTGAGCCAATCAGAAGACACGCTGCTGTCAGTCTCACAACAGTCTCACAACAGAACTGAAACTCTGAAACCTTTCTCATCTGCTCTCACCTCCACAGCGAGACTGTAGTTCTTCTGGATCAGTTCCTCACTGGTTGTGGTTCCGTGGCTGACGGTGGTGTGGACCTTGAGGACACAGGGGTGGCCGGGGTTGAACCGTGGCAGTTTTCCCGCTCTGAGGGTCGTCCTGAAAGCCTTCCGGTGCATTCCTTCCCCAAAATGGACCTTCTCTGTTATAATGCTGACGGGCTGGATTTCCCCAAAGTACTGATCCGACAGGAAATCCTCTTTGAAGAGAAGGGGAGTGCAGTGAATGTTCTCCTCGTCTCCTTCTACAGCTCTGAGATCAGCTGGAGGAGAAATGATCACAAACACAGATGTCAGATTCTACCAGTGCTGAATGTTTTAATGAATGTTTTAATGTTTTACCTGGTTGATCGTGACGCAGCACCACAAGCTCCATGAGCGCTGAGATCAAAATGGAGAAAGTTAGTCTGTGAAAATCCAGCAACTTAAATTATGAATCATTATTATAATTTTACTCTAACATAAGAAACTGAATCAACTGAACACTGATCTGCTATGTACTTTTTTAATTTTTGTGTAACCCTTTATCACATTAAATCAATCCATCACTGTTAATGTGTGGTAACATCAGCTAAATCACTTTCAGCATGTTGAGAGAGAGAGAGCATTAGAGAGAGTATTAAAGAGAGAGAGAGCATTAGAGAGAGAAAGCATTAGAGAGAGAGAGAGAGAGCATTAGAGAGAGAGAGAGCATTAGAGAGAGATAGAGCATGAGAGAGTATTAAAGAGAGAGACAGCATTAGAGAGAGATAGAGAGAGAGAGCATTAGAGAGAGAGAGAGCATGAGAGAAAGATCTTGATTATTATGAAGCTCACCCTCAGAAGTGAGATGATACTCTGAGGAGCACACAGGAATGTTGCAGATGCTCAGACTGCATCTGTACAGGCCCAGATCTTTCCTGCTGGCCCTCAGAAGAGTGAGAGAGGACCTCTCATCATCTGCTTCTCTGCAGGAAAACATTCAACATCAACCTGTAGTTCTGCACTGATGTATTCTAGAGTTTACAGGGACTAAATCACACGCTCATGAGTCGTGATGATATGTATGTTACAGCTCGCAGACACATATCACAGCATCTCTGAAACCCAGTCAGCAGATACAGCGAATGAATCACAGTTATGTGTGAAACTCACTCCTACTCCAGAGTTTGATCACAGCCGCTCAGACAGGACAAGAGCCCCACCAACTGGAACATTCTCTCATGACAGGACACATGGTCTCCCCATTCTCACCTCTTCCTGCTCTCTGACAGAACCGCTCCCTCTTTGGTCCATTTAATGGTAGCTTCAGGTGGAACTGGGCTGAACCGACACCACAGTGAGATGTTCTGAGGGTCAGCAGGAACTGACTCAGCCTGGATCTCCAACACCACACGAGGAACCACAACTACAAACACACACATACAAACATCTGCGTGACCTTCTGTTGATCAAACATCACATGACCATCAACTCGTTCTCAAATTAACGTATGCATTCATTTTTATTCAATATTTTTATGTATCAGTATTTGTTTGAAAAATCTTCTAAATGAGAATAAATCAAAGCAAACACATTAATCTCTGACTTTTAATATTTACATTAAATGCATTAAATTGACAGTTCTAATAGAAATACATTTTTAATTCAATTATAAAATTAAAGAGAGACCTTCTGTTGGTTCTGAAGGCCTCTGCCGGACCAGCTCACTTTTAACTCTCCTCGTATCATCTTCATCTTTTCTTGTGTGGCAGAAAATGGGAGGCAGCTGTGGTCTCGTCTTTATCAGAATGGTACCAGGCGGGTCATTTGAGATTCGTCTGCGCTTGATGTCATTGTTTAAGGTGTCAGGTGAACATGTTCTCTGAAGATCTGAGGATCCACATGTGTTTGCTTCAGGTTTAACAGGAATGGGTTCCTGACGGGTTTCTGTGTTCATCTTGGTCCGGTTCTCATCTTCTCTGGTTCTCACTGACATGTTTTTTTCCATGTTATTTTCAGTGCCATGGTCCAGCCTAGTAGATGCTGGTTTATCAAGAAGGTTTGATGCCACTTTCTCAACGAGGTTCTCAGGTTTGCTAGTTGGATCAGTCAAAGATTTTGCTGCCTTGTGTTGGATCTGCTGCTTCCTCTTCTTCTTCTTGCCATGAGCTTTGGGAGTGATTTTTTCTGTTATGATGATGGTTTCAATAACAGTAGCTACACAGTCCTCACAACCAGCTGCGTCTGAGGAAAATTCACTGCTTTCCTGAGGAGATGCCTTCTCCTGCATTTGTAATGCATGAACTTCATGCTGCTGATCAGCTGGTTTGTTTGCTTTACCATCTAAAGAAGTTTTGTGAGTCATTTTGCCTTTTTTAGGTTGTACCACACACCTGGAATTCTGAGTTTCAGAGTTTTCCTGGTTGGGAAATGACAAAAGATTAAATTCTGTGGGTTCATCCAAGTCCAGAGCGACATAGGTAACATGTTTATCCTCAGACATCATACAACGCTCTCCTGTGAGTAAAATTATGTCTGAAAGCTCTTTGCTGATGTTCTCTTTTCTCCTAGAATCCCTCACAGAAGGACAAGCTGTTGCTCCAGGAGATGAAGATAAAGATGGATCTGAACAGGTTATATTTTTAAAAGAATCCTCACTATTTATTGATTTTTCATCACTAAAGCTGATCTTATTATCTGTCATGTTCTCCTGGTGACGAGCATCTGCATCAGCTCCTCTGAGAACATCATGATGGAGGACAGTATTACCAGTACTGAGTGACGCAGCTGATATGAACTCTTGAGTTGTATTGCTGCTCTCCTCTGGCTTCACAATGACTTCTTTACTGTTGAAAGCCTCATTCGATCCATTTCCTATTGCGTCTACCTCCAACTAGAAGAACAAACACAAAAACAAAGATGAAATGAAGACACCACAAATACACAAGAAATTAAAAAATACAATATAAATACAATTTAAATTGTAAAAATGCTGAAAGTTTTCTGTTAGGGTCAGAGTTTGGGTTGGGTCATATTATTTATAACTGTATAAAAACAACAGGAGTCTGTACAATGTCCCCATGTTGATAGGTAAACGTGTGTGTGTGTGTGTGTGTGTGAGAGAGAGAGAGAGAGAGAGAGAGAGAGAGAGAGAGAGAGAGAGAGAGAGACTGTATGACTGTACTCTGGCAGCACACACAGTATCGTCATAAATAATAAAAGTTTTCCACATGTGTGAGAGGAAATATAAATACACACACAGACTGTAAACAGACTGTCACACTCCCAATACTGTGTGACTCTTACATAATGGAAAAGGGTTCTAACCATCATTGTACCATAATACAGCAGAGGATCTTATTACAGGTTTTTATTTGAATGTGTTTACAGCTGTTTATCAATCTCACCATCTGTATCTTACAGCACATTCAGTCAAACACACTTTCAGGAACCTGTGCTGATGTTTCACACATGCTCATCATCTCACCTTCACACTCCACAGCTCTTCAGACATGTGCTGACATCTTAACTCACTGCTGAACTCTTCATCTCGCTGCTGAAATAACGTTCCCTCAGTGTTATCTGACTCATCTAGTCTTCTGTCCAGGGTTCCATCATCTTCTGGTTGTTGGAGGTTGAGAGACATACATGTCTGTCCAGTGTTTGTGATATCTGTCCTCTGTTCTACTGGTGTATCTTGGATTGCCATCTTGGGCGTCGGATCAGCACTCGGACTGTCGGTGCTGGTAAAAGAATTTTCTGAATAGGTACCAACTGTCTGGATCCAGTCTGAAAGCGCACTAGCCCAGCTGTCTGAGGAGGACCATCTCTCAATGGGTGGAAACCAGTTCTCAGCGCTCTGTTCAGTCCAAATGTTCTCTTCCCTGAGGAACCCGGAGGCTTTTGTTTGGTCTGGATGGACGGCGGGGGGGCTGGCAGAGAGAGAACGACCGCAATTGTCAAAAATAGCTCCTCCGTCCTCTTCATCTGTTAGGAACTGGCAAGCGTCCAACCACAACTCACAAATCTCACCATCACGGTTTGTCCCAATGAACTTTAAACCACCACCCTCTTCCTCCTCAGTACAATTATCTGACTCATCAGTAACATTGATTTTATCTTCACTTGTGTTAAAGACACAATTTTGAGGATCTAATTTTGAGGAGGCGTGTCTTAAGTCTCTTGAGATGTTTAGGGTGCCTGTTTCATGATCTCTGCTCCTCTCAGTATTTGTTACGTCCAGTGTGGAATATATCAGTGGACTTTCTACATCATTAGCCATGTGTTTAATCTCAAACCCAACCTTCTCCAATGACTCACGCTGGTTTAAACACATGTCCATCTGTCCACCTTCTGTAGATGGATGTTCTACTAATGTTGGAAAATGACTCAAGGCGTTTGTGTCTCTGAGGCGTGTTTGACGCAGTGGGTCATGAATTCTGTTAATGCTTGTATTAAGCTCACAATTATCACCTCCATCATCGTCTGGACGAGTTCTAGGCATTTCAATCCAGTGAGCAGAGAGCTGTGGTTCTGGATTTCTGTTGCTGTGGGTCTGGTGAAAATCATCTGCTGTAAAGATGCAGGAGAAACATCAACATCATGCGTCTCTGAGAGCAGCAGATCTTCTGAGGTGATGCTGAGCTGCTCAGCTGTCATCTCATCTTTCCAGATCCCTGTGAACACAAGAAAGCAGAAGATTAGTCAAAGAGAACGCTGCACATAACCTAAAAACCAATGAGAACCTTAATGCGTTTCACCACAAACCACATGTGACATGCAAAGTTCATGCATCAAAGAATAAAAAGATGCTGAAAAGATAATTCATTTCTGATGTTAACTAAATAAACATTTTGCAATAACTAAAATAGATTTTATTGTATGTCCTCTTAACAGTTCTGAATTCACATGAAAACATGTTAAATCAGGGGACTAATGTCAAGCATGTTTTGTTTATATTTTGATGTATATACAGCTAAAGCAAAAAAACATGAGAAATAACACTTAATAAATCATGTTAATCATTAAAAACAACCTCTGCTGTTACACAGAGGATGAAGCTGAAGAGATTTTTATATCCTGTGTAAACACAGTTTCCACACCAGACGCCAGACACGTGATGACGGATTCGTTACCTCAGCAGACGTCACACTCCAACCCAACTCAACATCAGCTTCCTGGATTTACAGAACAAACCTTCATAACATCAACCTCATACCTTCTACTCCATCCAAAATACAATCATTGTGAGCAGTGATGCAGTTCTGAGGAACATGTGGTTGTCTTGAGCTTTGAGGAGATGTTATTTTTAGTAAGCATCCCCCATGTTAAAGTGAGTTAGCTGATAGTCTGACGTGTGTAATTTATCACTGCAGCTATATTTGCCTGCTTCAGAGTTGACAAACATCAGAGAAGATGTTATTATCTCAGATGTTTGAGGCCAGAATGAGATTAATACTGTCAGAACAGTGCAGGAGAATTTGACATTGAAAGGTATTTTAATGCCGTCAGGGCCGGTGGGCCGGTTGTTTATCCTGTAGGGCTGCAGTAGACAGAGGTGGGGATATTTTTAATAAACATGTCTGAAGCTTCGTAGGAGAGCTCAGGTGAGCCCTGAGGATTTTAAATGTCTGCTGCTCTTACGCCTCAGACACACTGACACGTCTCCAACATTATCTAAAAGAAAACACCCCTCTCTCTCTTCATATCTGTAATGTGAGGTGGTTTTAAACAGGTGTGTGTGGGTCGAGGAACACGGTGTTAAGATCTGGCTTACGGAAACTTTCTCTCCTGTCTCCACATCTATCTGACTCATGAAGCTGTCATCAAGCTGTTGTCATGTAGTGCCTGCATTTTAATCGGAAATAAATATAATGTACTGAGAATCAGATCATTTGCATAATGTTACTGCTATACATTAAATGAAAAGTGTTCAATCTCTCGAGTCGGGACACATTTAACAGACATGTTTGGCACGACTCAAGAAAGCTGTAGGATTTGCAGGCTGTTAAAATCGTGCTGAAGTTTCAGTCTTACAATGTGTCACCTGTAAACCAATACAAGCAAGAACAAACTGTCTGTGTCTTAGTGTCCTACTCTCTCTCTCTCACACACTCACACACACACACACAAATACACAACTTATAGTAACTTAAGTACAAGACTTTGGGAACGTTTAGACAATGGTGGAGAATGTTTAGAGAACGTTGTATATATACGACAGCAGTCTTTAATAATCACAGCACTGATGGTGTGATATCACAAAACACAGAATCACTTCAGATATAAAGCACTTCATTCTGACAGTGTTAAACAGTGACTCTCGCTTCAGCACACTGATCAGGGCTTGAGCCAAAATGCACTGTAGGTGCGCTCCAATCGCTCGCAAGTGCCCTAAGCAGTGCACTAGACAGTCATTATTTCCAAACCTGTGTGCCATTCTTTTTCTGTAAAACACATTGTTACATTTCCTGAAAAATCGAACCTTACAGCTTAAATTATAAATTATTATAAACGTATCAGGGTAAAGAGAATAAACACTGATATGTCAGGCGCTTAATAACATTTTAACCAAAGAAAGTTACAGATTGTACCTTTAAAATGTAATAAACATTTTACAAAATGTCTTCTGTGTGTTGCACAGAGCTGTGATAACAGCCACAACTTCATAGTTTAAATTTAAACTTCCAAACTCCTGTCTGACTCTGTCATGAAACGCTGCATGTGAATTTAATTTGTTGTTATTTCCAATCCGGGCACATGCTCACAGATCCTGGCCTGGCACAGAACCTCAAGTATGCCTGAGCGGAGAAATGGAGAGCGTGTCAACTTACTAAATATAGTTCACTATAACCTCACTAGTATGTTAGTATGTGACTCCGGCCATCAGAAACACTCGCTACACCCTGAAAAGAGCCGTACGGGCTATACGTGCGAGATGAGGGTGTTTCACCTGAGTGTGGGACATCATCTGTCCTGCTTTCCAGCTGCTTGTGTGACCGACCCAAACAAAAGGACACGACCCGTTTCAAATGAAGAATACAGCAGCCAGTTTATAACTGCAGCCTGCGGTCACAGAAAGCAGATGTGATGAACAGAACGTCTCTTGACTGATGAATTTAGCCATGAATTATGCTTTTTTAAATATATATAGATATGGCTAAATTTACACAGGACTCATCTGGGAAGAATTTATTCACAACTGCAGGAGTTCTGAGTAATCTGGTCACTATGTAGTTCTGTCGCTGTGTGGAAAGATCAGCCGCAGTGTTTATGTAAGATTAATGTCACCAGTGCAGTGCCAGAAAAACATGCGGTTCTGTGTGGCTCATGTCAGCATCCGGCCCGGAAGCAGCGAAGCCCCTGATGAGTGACTGCAGCCACATCTGCCAGCATGTGTCACAGCTGTCGTTCACCAATTAAACTCGTGCTTAAAAAATAAAACAGGCTTCATACTGCAAATGTTCAAATATCAACATCATATAAAACTACGACTTACTCTTGTGCAGGTCCATGAGAAACGCTGCCGGGTACCAGAGGATCTTTCATTTGGGTCTTTATGCACCTGCAGGAAGCGTCACCTGGAGTCACATGATCAGAGACCTGGACACGTGACCTGACAGGTCAAATAACCCTAAAATCAAAACTGCATCTTCTGAAATATCTTCACTATATATCATTTATTAATATAACTTTTATGCACAAGCATAAAACAGATTAAACGACAGCAGCAAATACATTGTATGAAATAAAAAAGCCAGTGAAACGGCCTGTCAGGCTTCAGTGACACTATGCGGTACATGTGAGTAAATGTGAGACATTTACATTCAGCTCAACACAGTCTATGATCATACAAACCACTCTGTGTGTTTGTTAAAGCTGCTTTCAAGAATTGTGTTTATTGTATTTCACTAGTTAAACAGCAACTAATGCGACACTATGTTTGTTTCAGTCTCTGTTATGTGCATAACAACCACTGAAGCCACAGAAACTCATATCATCTTATCTTCAGCAGGGTTGGTTTTTCCAGCTCTGTTCCCTCAGCAGCACAATGAGACCCTACAGAAGGTTTTTACCCCAGTGGTTCTGAATGGAGACGTAATGACACTTTCATTAAGGGCCTGTTGTTCTGTATCTGTACTTGTGTGCAGATTTATTCTCTCATTGTTTGTGTGTGAATGTGAGCTGATATCAGACCGATAACAAACCAGCTCTGCTGAAAACAACCAGCTTTAGGTTGTAAGAAGGTTTCCGTAGGTTTTAATTAAGTACAATATTAAAACGTGAATAATGTTGTTTTTCTTTTACAGAATGATTTGAGAAGGAACCCTGTCAGCTGGGAAACCATCGATTTGATGTATATACTTAAATTTGAGGCAAAAGGTGTCATGTGAGTGACAGTGTGACGTGCAGTAATATGATCATTCATTGCATGGAGTTCATTAGTATTATATTATATAGGGCTACTGTCTGAAAGCACAATGGCTCAGATAGAGACAGAGTAACTCTACATAACAAACTGGTGCGTTACTTTCATCCCCTTAAACACAAACCTGGCTCGACATTTTTACTTTAGCACACTTATGACGTCACTGCCCCGCGTCTGTCGTCACGCGAGCCTATAAATGATTCGGTCACGCACCGGTACAGACCCGCAGCTGATACTGGCCGGTACCGACATCAGACATGTGCGTCATGTGCGTCGCGTCAGTGACTCTGCTGCTGGTCTGTGATGTTTCAGCACAACACAAAGTTTCTCCCCACGGGAACCACTGGGCAGTAGGTGAGAGAAAATCACATTTAATCACAACTTTATCACATGCATGTGATACTTTACGGTGCTCCATCATAATAATGACTCCGGATGTCCAGGACACTTAATGGGCAAGAAAAGCGCAGATGAGGAAACGAGACCGACCGCAGGTGAGACGCTGCAGCCGAACCGAACCGCGGATCTGCGGCTGCTGCGGGTCCTGGAGACGCTCGCGAGCATCGCGCGTCAAAGCCCGCAGCAGACAGACGCGTCGCACCCGCTGCGGCAGCCGGTGACAACTAAGCGTCAGACGTACATTCATATGAGAAACGTGTGAAGTTTCACCGTTTCACTGTTTTACTGTTTTATATAAATGAACCTTCAATCACAGTTTAATAAACTGTTTAATAAGGTGGATGTTTATTATACTTTATATACTGACCTGTTTTATTTCTGTATAAATAACAAATTACCCGTCATGTTTGAATTGTGTTTTATTCATGTGTTCAGTCAGTTAATACATAACAATATATGTTTATCAATGTCAGCAACTGTGCTGCTGCACCACAAAACAGCATCTCATCCATTTCTCATCCAGCTCTCATCCAGCTCTCATCCAGCAAAACATTTCTGCATTTGTTTATGAAGTTATTTACACGCTATAAATAATCTACTTACTTAACCTCATATTTACAGACACAAGTGACCAACATGCAGAGAAATGGACAAAAAAGAAAAATGAAAAATTGAGTTAAATCGTCTTGTATTCAAACAACAGAAGAAAAGAATCTCCACTGCAGAACTGGAGACATGAGAACATCATTCATATGAGAAACTGATAAAATAAACACCTTAAAGCTGATCTAGAATCAGAGAATCAGATTTTCTTAATGATGTGTGAGGACATCAGACACCAGATCAGCAAACTGTGGTGAACTTTACTGACCTTTACTGAGAGAGAACTGCTGGAGACATGGAGACGTTTCGTTTAAAGCTCTTACCTGCTCTGCACACGTTTGCTCATGCGCTACATGACTGCACACTTCTCCTCAGCTTTGGACTTCATCTCACTCAGGGTGGCAGAAGCTTTCTCCTTGATCTGGTCCATGTCCATGTTCTGTAGGTTCTGCATCTGGCCCAGTATAGAGTCTTTCTCCTCCTCCTCTGTAGCGTCTTCATCTACCATCTTCAGAAGTTCTTCAGGAACATCTACATCATCTCCAGCCATCTGGATCATGTTCTCGTCCTGCTCACTCTGAGGAATTATCAAAAACACAATCACACACGTTCACAAGGAGGAAAAGCTTCTTTAGACGATCAGCAAAGATAAGAAAGAAATGTTTGATTTAAGATGTTTGACTCAGAGAACTAATACAGCATTTATGTGTGAAAAAAACATGATATTATTGTCTCATCATCCTAAAGTTTATTCTCCACACCATTTATTTGTAGTAACAGTGCCTCAGAAATGCTAAATAAAACATGTCTATTAATCGGGGCTTTAATTATAAAAACGCAACCAGCTAAATAATTAACTCACAAAGTTAATTCATCATTATATTTATAAATGCATCTGTGATTTAATTAAGAATTAATGTGCAGCAAAATGTCTCTTACTTTAGGAAGACGATATTTGTCTCGTAGGCAGACTCTCAGAGTCGCTCTCTCTGCTTTCTTGTGCAGGAAATCTGCATCTCTCTCCATCCTGTGGAGCACAAATAAACGTCCCGTGTCAATCTCAGGATTAAGTTTAGAACTGCCACAATCCTTTTTCTGATACACTGGTCTGGACAATTTAATCCCTGTTGTGTAACAATGACTTTAACTTTATAAATATGATAGAACTAATTATTGTTTAGTAACTAGTTAAAGTTTTCATGTTCTCAGTTTCTGTGTTACCCGAATTCACTGGATTTGTCTCCACTATAAACTGTTTAAAAACATGACCAGATTTGCATATTAGTTTTGCTTAATTTCTAAAATATTTTTGATAAAAAATGTTCAAACACAAAACAGTCTTTTATTTGAAACTGTTTAAACATGTTTTAGTTTGACTGCATTCAGGCATGAACTACAATCATATCAGTTATTAGCAGAAGGTTATGAAATAAACCAACATTATGGCTGTGTTAATCTGGTTATGTAATCTCCCCTCCTTCATAACAAGCACAGAATCATATTTTAAATATCACAGGTAATATTTTAAATTATACAATGAGTTCAAACTTCAATTATTACATTGTTTAATTCACAGTAAATTAGAGGCTTACAGATAGGATTGCTTCTAAAAATAGAGATATCTAGCTCAACAAGGTCAGGATAACCTGTGCTAAGCTAAGCTCTGATAAGCAGCTAGCTCCTATGACATTTACTCTCTGATGTTAACATGTATTTGTCTTTGATCAATAACATTGTTTTTCCACCTGAGAGAGTTTTACACGAGCTGCTGTTCTCATACATTATAATAAAATATATATATGAAGAATGATAAGATTTTGAAAGGTATATTGTTTCCCTTATTAAACTGCAGTCAGTGTTACATAATTTTATCGTCTCTGTGACGTATGAAGGAAAGTTGTAACCGTTTAGTTATTTGATTAATATTTGGATGAATAGTATCTAAATCCTCAGAAAAACATCTTTACATACTGAATGTGCATTTTAACATGCAAACATCTGAGCTGAGTTTAAACCACAGGCTCCTCATGACAGAGTTTAATCTTTACTCACTTCTCCTCCACCAGCTGTTTCTGATACTCCTCATATTCCTCTCTGGTCATCCCAGCGGCCGCCGCGGGGTCTTTGGGGGTCTCTTCCTCTGCCTTCTCCTCTCCTCCTCCTAAACCCATTCCCTTCAAAGGGTTGCCCACCATAGTCTTTATCAGGAAAGCCATTTTGTATCCTGCGGGAATCTGTAACAGGACTTGAAATCCTCAGGTTTTTTGTTAGTTAGTGGAGAAACTTAGACTAACCGACCTGCCTGCCTCTGTTATCAACGACACACCGTTGACTAGCAATGGGGGTAAAAAAAACAAGCGTTTATGCTGCAGTCATAATCTGGATTAAGTTGCGTCTGTCCACACTGAGACAGATGGCTCAGCTTTCTCCTGTCAGAGTAAAACCGATCGCCTGCGTCAATCACAAGCGATAACAAAAGGCAAAAATCAAGCTGGTGAAATTTCTTATGGTTTGTTGACAGAATAAGACACAGAAGTTCATTGGATTTGTGTTTTATGCAAACTCTTTTAAAGATTCACAAACACACATTCACAAACTTTTGGTGTTGCTGTCATCAGTACATGTTAGGATGGAAAGAGGAAAACAGCATTTTTTGTGGAGGTCTTGCCATATTCTTCTAAAGAATATATTACATCAAACTCATAAATCTTCAGGCAGAAATGTCACACAATTGAAAAACAATCAGTCATTCAGTCAAAAGTTAAGAACTAAAAAAGAAAAAAAGTCCTCAAACAAAATACTTTAGTTTTCAAGTTAAATAATTTACAGTTTTCTAAACAGAAAACAAAGTGGAAATTAACACATTTCTCATTTACATGTTGTGCTGCTTCACAAGAGCTAAACTTCATCAAAAAAACTTCTTAGCTGCAGCTTCCTGATGACTCCTGAGAGAGAGAGAGAGAGAGAGAGAGAGAGAGAGAGAGACGGAGAGAATTAAGATAATTTAAGGCATTTAAAAAATAATGCTCAATGTTTTCACATCATTGAACGAGTTGTAGACACTCACTTGTACATAATGTAACCAAAGAAGAGGAGAGACTGAATGGTGATGAAGATGAGGAAGTGTGTGAAGGACAGGCAGGTGGGTGAGACAGGAAGTTCTGGGCATTTCATGTTCTCTGCAGGATTCTAAAAATAACAATAATTCAGAAGATCAGAACTTCTGCTGTAGCGTCATGTGACACGGTTCTGCACTCATAAGAACAACATACAGTTGAGATGAGACTCATATCAGTGAAACAGTTACAAGAAAACAAAGATGGTCGCTGAGGAACTTCTCCTGCAGGTTCATTTCAGAAACGATGGTTTATGGTGAACTCACGGCGTTCTTCTCAGCGATGAGTTCTATGTTCCTCTTCACCACATGCAGATGCTCTTTGATGTCATTGAAGTGCTGGACGGTCTCGTAGGAGCCGAGACCCCCTGCCGGACCCTGCTGCTGACCCCCTGCTAGCTGCCTGAGTGAGCCGGCCAATGAGTTCCTGCAAAACCACAACACAACCTTTGATATCAAAGTTTAAACTGCAGAATGAACTGGATGGTTATAAGTTACAGTTAAACATCTTTAGATCTTCACATCATGTTCAGTCCCACACAGACACTTGTGCTAAAGTCTCTGATTGTGTGTGTTGGATTTAAGATGTTTTAAGAGTTTTCTGGAATGTTCCTCATTTACCTGATTTCATTTATGTTCCTCAAAACCTCCTGCTGTGTGTTTATAATAGCGTCTATTTCATGGCTGGGAGCCTAAAGAAATTAAACTAGTTAGATAGTTTAGAACATAAATTAGGTTAAAAATTAAAGTTCTGTTAAAGCCACATATTTCATCAGTTTTCATCTGTCTAAACTCTTTAAAATAAAGGTTCCTAGCCTTACCCATAGAACCATTTCTGTTTTTTACGAAATGTTAAAATGAACCATACACAGAAATGGATCTTCTATAAGAGCGTGAAGCACCTGGCCTGACTGTGTTTGTGACCCGCGTTTGAACATCTCCTCCGTGATAACGGACACGAAACGCCGCTGCTCATCCAGAACCGTGGCCAGCTGCCCGTTTAACTGCTTGATTTCCAGATGGATCCGGTTCTGGCCTTCAAACACCTGACGGATCTCCTGATCGCTCACACTTTCAAATGGATCCTCAACTGACAGAAACACAGTTTTATACAGCATTACTATAAAAGAACGTTCTCTTAGACAACACAGAATTAACCTCTCAAGAAACAAAATACATAAAAATAAAGGTTTTCTTGACTCTTTGGTTCCAGACAGAACCTTTAACTCTACAGACTGTAAAAGAACCGGAGCATCTCACTGGGCTCTCCCTGAACATTTGGATGCTCCCTCTGAAACTCCTCTTTCCGCTTGTCCAGCTCCTGCTGGAAGTTCTGGAACTCCTCCTGGTACTTGTCCTTCTCCTCTCTGGGCATCTCCTTCTCTGGGGGGGGCTTCATAGAAACACACACATTAAAGCTTCACACACACAAGTGTTCAGTGTGTGTGTGTATGTGTGTGAGTGTACCAGGTTCTGCCCGGGCTCGGTCAGTCTGAACAGCAGGAAGGACAGCACATCATGATCATCTGTGAAGAGTTTATTTAGCTTTATTAAGTTGAATTATCAATAATAATTTATTCCACATAACTTTATTTTATAATCCTTAAAAGCCCTGATTAACTAACCAGCAGAAGATTCATGTTTCTGATTTAAATAATTCAGGTCCAGCTGAAGGTTCATTAACAGAACATCAGACAACATTCAGAGCTAAACTTGAGACCTGTGGGTGATTCTTACCTGCCAGTCCTCCAGTGGCTGCAGAGATGCCGAAATATCCCGTCTGAGGAACGATCATGTTTTCCACTTTAGTGCAGAACTCATAATCTTCTTTATCAGGAGTGAAGCCATTATTAATGTAAACCTGAAGCAATTCAGAATTGAATCAGGGTCTGACATCAGACAGGATAAATTCACACACTGTCCAAACAGCAGCCAGATGAATCACATGATAAAAACGGCATCAGTACCGATAACGTTTGCTTGTAGTAGATGATTTTGGCGCGTACAGGGTAGGGCTTGTTTCTGAAATCTCGCAGGCAGCTTCCCAGAGACTGAGTTGAGCCATCACTGACGAAAACAAATAAAGATTCATCAAACAAACAAACAAGCACAGACACAATCATTGTTTCTGGATAAGACATCTACATTTCCTCCAAACAAACACACAGTACTGACAGCTCCCCTCGCTGGCTAACAGACGTCATGTCGCTCTCAGATCAGGACTAACTGATGTTATTGGTTTACTTACTTCTGATGGTCATAAACAAGTTTTCCATCATTTCCCACCACCAGCACAGCTGGGTTATTCTTCTGCAATGGAGGGAGAGAGACACTTGACAATGAGGCAAGTCAGAGAACTAAATATTAAAATAAATGTGCATCATTTTTATTTCGTTTTTGGTTTATACATCAACCAAACATCAACCAACAACCCTAACTGATAAAGCTTTTATTATTCATATTGTTTTAGACATTATTCATATTGTTTTAGAGGATTGTGACATTCACCTTTCCATCATTATCAAACGAGTCAAAGAAAATTCCCACACCATTCCATTGATCCGCAGCTCCGTACACAGATCCTACCAGACCCGGAGCGGCTGTGAACCATACGGCCTGCAGAACAGACCCCACGCACACACAGACACACACACACAGACACACACACACACAGGTGAGGCTTCATTGCTGGGTAATTTAATTAACACTTAGTAGCACAAGTGTGTTAGTGTGTTCAGAATAACTGTGGGTTAGTTTAAATAAAGGACTAAACTATTAACTCACTCCACCCTGCAAACGCTCGTGAATTTATCACTGAAACTGACCTATGAACGCTTGTGCTGATAAAATGATTTCTGTGCAGAACAAGCCCCTCTCACTCGAGATAAGAGGAGACGTCTGAAACTCACGACTGAACAAGCTGCAGACTGTACAGCATTATAAATGATCCGGGTGTTTTATAAAGGATTAGAAAGACTAAGTGAGACGTCTGCAGTGTTTGAGGTGTGGTGGGGCTGAATGAAATGAGTTACAGCCAGAATAAATGTACACAAACGCACACGTACACACTCACCAGTCCATCTGCTCCCATCCGGCCTCGTCCGGACACACGGAACGCCACCTCAGCCTCCCAGTTCTCAAAACTCACAGGTGATTTGGTCCAGACTGAACCCCTCTGACTGCGCAGAGAGGGAGTGATGCGGACCTGATCCGAGCTGGGAATGGCATCTGGAAAATGAGACACAGAAGCGCCGTCACCAGTCAACATACAGACAGGGAGAAACTGGCAGACAACAGACATGAATGAATCGATGACACAAGAAGCTGAACTCCTCACATGCTGACAAAAACACTTCAGAGATGCAACAGACCTTGAGCCCATGGACAAGTTTTACAAGAAGTTGCATAATAACTATATAAAAAACATCTTGCTGATGAATTCTCAACATCCTGCAGAAAACCACCAAACAACAGAGCAGAGATTAAAACTGTGTCTAATTCTTTAAAATCATCAAATGCATGAAACCTTCAATGCAGAGATCAGTGTGTGTGTGTGTGT
>JBAJNP010010054.1:0-17068 GCA_036877545.1 Yasuhikotakia modesta | reverse complement strand
AAACATCATGAGAAACACACATCCAGTCAACTGCTTGATATTATAAACTCAAATGTATATCAATGTACAAATGTCCTGCTATCTAAAGTGACCCCTCCTTACTTGAACAGTGTCTGAATTCAAAGCGCAGATGAGACCCCCGGAATCGGTCAATGGGGATCGGTAGTTTCACCACCTCACTCCAGCGGGGGCTGTTGTTGTGGTAGAGAACGAAGGAGCGATATTCGCTAAGGTTGTGCTCCCCTGATCCCAAACTAATGCAGTCCTGATAAAAGACAGTTATATAAATGTTATCTTAACATTCATACAGCAAATGTTAAGTTCCCAACAACTGGTGGGGTTGTGTTCAATATGACAGAAAAGTTCAAACTCGTCTACTTCGTTTTGACGTACTTTGAGAATCTCGCCGTCGGCGTACAGAACAAACATGGTGACCTCGATGTTCTTCTGAACACTTTTGCCGCCCCTCTCAAAGTCCCCCCTCTCCAGCGTGAGGTACAGGTCGTTGCGTACGTCACCTAAACCCCAAAAAAAACAAAACTGATCCTTAAAACACACTATAGGTTTTGTCTGTTTTATTTTGCATAACGGACGAAGCATATTGTAACATTCACTACATTTGCAAATTTGCAAATTGCTGTTATGTCTATTGTTATTGTTGCAATTGTAGTGGTTAAAACACACACAGATACTGAAGAGATTATATTGACACACAGCATTGAACACAGCATTCATAAATCGAACATATCTGACATTTTTAATAAAGGTAGGCCGAATTTTATCATGTTCTCAAACCTGCATGTTTTTTTTTTTATCAAGCATAGATGATAGTCTAGTTTTAGACTGACCCAGCTCACTAAATTTAACTTCACTTTTTTAAGTCCTTTAACAGAGTGTAATAAAAGCTATCACTACATAAAGGTCAAATCGTTTGTCCAGCTAAACCCTGTGGGAACAAATCTGTGCAACAGAGTTCAGCCTGTATTTTCTCCCTGTGCGTCACACGTGACTCTGGCTTTTGAATGATTCCTCCATCGTTGGCTCCTATTTAATCCGATGACCCAGCGGCCCACATACCCTCTGTGGGAATGCAACCTTATATTTGCCATTCCGAATACATTTCATCTCCGTGTGCTCGGGGGAAGTTTTCTGCTGTTAGCAAAAGAAGCTGCAAAGCTTTATTTGAACTCCTTCAATTACAGCTGATGCAATGACGGAAAAACGAGCATGCCTGGAATTTCGGAACGGCGCCTCCTGTTGTTAACTCCCACCCTGCAGCTGAACGCACCGAATTATGTGTGTTGATGTATATTTGTCTCTGTACTTTAAGCAAAGCTGAAATTCCATGTTAATGAGACACCAGATATTCTACATAATGGATAAGGATAATAGAAAAAAGAGGGATAAGGGATTCTGGCACCTTTTGGTGTAATAAAACTGAGGCGTTAGTTTGTGTGTGATGTGCCTAAAATAGTTTGCTAGACAAACCACCTCAAATTTTAATAAATGAGGAATAAAATTTACCACCTGAGGCCCTTCGTAAGTTAAACATTGTTGTAGGGTAACATATACATATATATAATGTATTAAACATGAAACACAAATTACTTCTGTTTTCTTATGTATGATTGAAAATCTTCCCAAAAACATTTAATGAATTCATAAGCCTTTACTGTAATTGAATGGAATAACATTGAACATTATAAGGACAAAATGTAGGAAAAAATAATTAGTGTATTTGGTTCAATATTAAAAAGACAACCACCGAATATATTATGAATAATATGAATCATGCTAAATACAACTAGCACTACAAAATAAAATGTCTGATACAAATATTATTGTTTTAGATTTTAGACAAAATTATGTAAATATACAGAAAAAAACAGCTGAATTGTACAAAATCAGGCATTTCCCATAAAAATATATCCATATTATCCATAAAAATATACCCATTTAAATTTCCAAAGGAACTCTAACATGAAGGGACTCTAGCTAAAGCGTCTGTGGCCACGGCTCCTTTCAGAAATGCTGAATAAACCAAACAGCAAACTGTGAAAGACTCGGTAAAGCCGTGTTTGCGTGCCTGTTTGGCTGACAGTATTTCACAGTTCCACACTGCGGTACAAATGTTATCTGGCACCGGCAGGCCGGTTCCAGTGTTCGGCTGGATTGCGTCCCTGTTTAGAGGCCCGGTTCTGTAGTGGGTGACAGCCGCAGTCTTGCACCCCTTTTCTTCACCGGGTTTAGAAAACCCACACAAAGCTCTTCATTCACCGAACAACCAAACAAATTCCTTGTGAAAAACACAAACAAACCGGAATGCCCAACTGAATACAGGAAAAACATTTAGCAGTAGCTAGCTAGCGTACAAGCTAGGTGAGGAAAGTCACTTGCTAAGGCTGAAGGTTTGACGTTTGCGTGTGCTCACGTTCTGGTTTGTTTATTATAAAGCAGAACGAACAGGAAACTTTGGGAAATAACTGGATTTGAAAATTTGTTAACTATCAATGGTCTTCAGCCATTGGTCATGTTTTATGTGAGGTTATATCTGATGGACGTTTAAAATAATATACATAATAATAAACTGCTCACATTCAAACCTATAACACTGCGTTTATAATCAGCCAGTCAGAATTCAGACATTAAAAAAAAGGCCTAGTTGCAAGAAACGACTTCAGTACAAACTGGAAAAAAACAACTGTAATTGTAAGTCTGCTAATAAAGTGAGAGGTCACTGTTGCGCTCTATTAGACCATTAAAACACACATCTAGATGCATTTACTACCATCTGTATGTGCCTCTTATCGGACAAAAACTGCAAATGGAGGTATAATGGGTGAATAATGGAACAAGAAAGAGCCACAGAAATTGTTATATCAGCTGCATTATGTCTGACATGAACAACAGCTACAAGAATTCTGCAGAGGATTTGTTGAATAAACCATCTCAGGCTTATGAAAAACTGTCCAAATCGATGCCAAATCCGGTGATGTTAACATTTGGTGATGCTAACAGTTTAATCTTGTAATTGCTGTCTCCAATTCTTAATATTGTCTGACTGACAAACATTTTTTGTACCGCAATGGATTCAATAGCTAGAATCTTGCATTAGTGACCTGCCAAATTTGATCTCCTTAGACAAAGCAGTGAATGCGCCAATATGAAATAAGATTATGTGGGCTTCTCACAGAGTTTGGAGTCTTTCACATCTAAGCCTTTATGAGAAATTCTCACCCCCCTACTTGCATAGACCCCATGGAACTCTGGCTTTCAGAGTCGTATTGACTTATTGAATTTCCTTGGGTTGCAGGAACCAATCAGTATGAAGATGGGAGATGTTTGTAGAGTCCATCAATGGACCCAATGGCATCTGATGCCTGTACAGCGTTGGACACTGAAGATTGTTGAGGACTCTCAACATACACACAGTGGCATGAGAAACTGCAGGCTATTATTATTGGAAGAGCACTTGTGAGACGCCTCAGGGCTCTCGCCAAATCACAGGGAGGGGATTTCGCAGCTTTGACGTGACAAGAGGCCAGATGATTTTACAGACCCTGTGGGGCATTGAGCAGACAGCTGGCTCAGCCTGTCTAAATGTGGGTCATATTGGTACAAGCATGAGGCTGTGCAGTTAAAATGCCGGTATTAGGTATTGTGCCTCAGACAATGTATCTCAAATTGTGCTTGTTATGGACAGCTGTGATATTATAAATAATCTGACTGGACAATAAAATGTGCATTTAAACCCCATTGACTTACACTGAAGGAGGGAGCTAACCTCAAAATCACAATATCAAATATAGCCACCGCCTACCAACCATCCCTAACAACTCCATAGAAACCAAAAACATCTCAGTAACTGAATAGCAACACCCTGGTAACCAGCAACGTTCTACCAACAAGCGTTGCGAGCGCTACTACTAATCTGATACCAAGTTCATGTATTCATATATTGTCTAAATGTTATCTCTTACTGTACATTAAACAGCACATTAAAAAGTACATCAAATGTACACAAAGTACATTATCAGATATTATTAGTCATTATATGGAATCTGATGACTACTATTATTCTGTAAATATAAGCTAAATATTTATATGTTCACTCAAAGAAGAAAGAGTCATTTTAAGTGTAGGACAAGTTTAAACTGTAACTGTGACCATGACAGGACTCACCTGGCATGATAACATCAGGAAATCCCAGCTTTCGGGTGACTGCCACGCCCCGGTTGAATATCATGGGGTTTTCCCGGCGTACCTGTTCCATTTCGCCCCGCAACAGCTGCAGAGAGATGAGCAGACCTGCCGAGAGACAGATTTTGAGCCAAATGTGAGACGACGCTATCATTATTTGTTCAAGTCTCTGTGTTGGTTGTCAGTAACTGCCACGACTCAATCCAATCAAGACATTGTTTTGTGTCTACAATGCCGCTAATGGCCTGACGTCCCGCTACCTTCGTTCCTTCATTAAACTGAACGCACCGGCCCACCCGCTGCATCAGTCATTCTGATTGCCTGGCGCCCCCCAATTCTCAGCAGGAAGGGTTTTCCATTCATTCCCATCCAAAATTTCTCCGGCTATCCCCTCAGCGCTGGTATGAACTCTCAATTAAAACAGCCGACGTGACAACCGTCGCCGAGTGACGCTTTGCTACGAGGCTGCTGCGTTTTTGTGTTTTCTTTAATTCAGATGTTCAAAATGCTGTTTCAAATTTACATTAACACTCAAATAAACAATTCTGTCAATGTTGAAATAAACAAAATGTTCTGTTTAAAAATATTATGTTTAAGTCCTTGCTGTGTGAACAGAAGAAAAACGGGTCGATTTCTACAACACCATAACACTTTCGTAGCCAATTAGCAACAAGGGGGCGGGTGTATCAGCTTTTAGTTGATCCCTGTGCTGCATGGTGTTTATTATTTTGTGGGCGGAGCAATGAAGGGCAGGTCTGTTGGGTGTCGATTTTAAATAACAACAGCATTTCTCAGAAAACGCTGCCACCAGATAAATCAATACAGTAACTTCAGCAACATATCACATTTTTACACAAAATGTTCAAGGACTTTTCAACTCCTGTCCAAAATGTTGGTGTATTAATGATACTTGAACTAAAATGTGAAACACACACCTGTCCAATTTTACAGGAAGTGCTCTTACCGTAGTTTGTGCTGGGGGCCGTGTATTTGGTGCTGGACTTTCGAATAATATTCTCGTGGATCTGAAACCACTCGTTCTCATTGTTGCAACTGTGAAAGAGATACGGTGAGAAAAGGGTGAATTCAGCACCCAGGAAGATGAACAGAACAAAACAGAAAAGCAGTTGAAATAATAGCTTGTATCAGTAGTCAGATAATTCCCAGATGTGTTGAGTCAAAAACGCAAAACTTGGCTTCAACAGTTGAAGAATTGTCCTATGAGGGCATTACAGAATGGGCCTGTTTTCAAAGGAAAATTAAACATTGATTCATGTTCATTTTGCAATAATACAATTAAAATATAAATACAATTATTTATCTTGCACAACATTGCATTGAAACTCCAGCATACAGAAAAATACTTTATCTAGTAAGTGGCAATCTGATTGGCTGATATTTGCCTCTGATGTTCCTGCCCCTAAATGACAGTAAAACACAACAAACTGTGATTGGCCGTTTCACAAGCTCCAAACAAAGTCACATGACAAAGTTCACATTTGGAAAACACAAGCATTCAAAACATACAGTCTCTCACTTCCAGTAATACAAATCAACAAATTTTATGATATCATTCTGCAACTTCATGTAAGAGTATTTCTGACCAATCAGAATTCGTTTTAGAATCTGAGGTGTCCCACCCCCAACATTATAATAACTATTTTTCCAAGGTTACAACTGAGGGAGAATAAAGAAATCTGTTTGGGCTGTAAACATGTTTGAACTTAATGGGGGCAGTTGTGGTCTACTGGTTAAGGAGTCGGGCTTGTAATCAGTAGGTTGCTGGTTCAATTCCAGCACCAGCAGATAGCAACTGAAGTGCCCTTGAGCAAGGCACCTAACCCCTGATTGCTCCCCGGGCGCAGGGATAGCTGCCCACTGCTCCGGGTGTGTGTGTGTTCACGACTTGCAGTGTGTGTTCACTCCTCACATGGATGGGTTAAATGCAGAGGTCACATTTCGGTTATGGGCAACTGTAACTAACACGTCACCTTCACTTAATGGCTTGAATTCATTTTAGTTTTGTGACAGCCCACTCAATACGTCCCACCCTAACTTCCTGTTTGAAAATGACATCAATACACCAAACAGTTTTGGGCTGAACGGCACCATACATTTGCTGTAGTCACAGTCCTGGCCATGATAAAGTACTTTAATGGTGTTGTATAAAGTTAGGTGTATTCACAAATACAATGAGCTATTATAACAACAATTAACCCCAACTGGCATGGCTGCACTTTAGAAAAAAGGTGTTAAATAAGTTAATGGCAAGTGAAAAACGATTACAGCCATGCATGAACAAAACACTGCACTCTACTGCTTTAAAACAAAGATGTGTGTTGCTCTCAGGAGAGGAAACAGCCATATTGAACGTTCTAGTATTAGTAGCTACTAAATCGCTGCGGACGCACCAATGGAAGTTCGAGAACGACGGCTCTCTGGCCTGAGGGGAAGTCCGGTAGTGACTAAACCCACAACAGCAGTTGAAAGGGACCACCTTCAGCTAATGCTAGCGTTAGCTGTCGGCGCGCAAGGGGGCTTTGTGGGAACGCCTGCAGGGTCCACCTGGTTGGCTGTGAAGGTGGCTGGTTCTGAGGGCATTAAGAGTGGTTCTGGTCTGTCACTTTCAGGGTCACGATGCCCACGCCATGCCGTCGTTTTCAGAGGTTTTATGATGAAAAAGCTAAATTACAGAACGCAAAGAGGGTATTTTATGGTCAGGACTGGTTGGTGGTTGCCACAGCGCTGCATTCCCCCATCTAGTTTACTACCACTAGATGTCCCCACATAACTAGCATAACTAGCCTGACACACTTGCACAAGCACAAACCCAAACCAACATACCCCCCCCCCCACACACACACACAAAACACTATTAAAATACATGATCCATATCTCATGCATGATTTCTGAAGATTTTTAAAGTAAATCACACATTTATCAACATGGTTGTCTGCACTACAGTCTAAGTTTTTAACTCTAGTCTAAGTTCTTAAGTTAGAGGCATTGTTTGGTAAACCTGTCACATGGCATCCACACATCATTGAGAAAAAAAACAAACAGATTATTTACTTCACAGAAACCGATGGTTTAACGCCACCTCATTGCTTGTCATTTTTAATGCTGCGCTTTCCAAGCAAACCTTGTTTTATTCTTTCTTTGCCACGAATATACACCCTGTATTTTTCTTCCTGTAGTCCCTCTCTCTTTTAACCAGTTCTGTCAGTTCCTCAGACTATAAAACACAGGAGCGATGCTGCATGGTTGCACACAGGGGTAATGAAACTCTGTGATGGAGGTGGCTAGAAGATTTGGCAACGTCTGTGGGTGAGGGTCTATCTCGCCGTGCAGTGCGGTGTATGTGATGCGTGTTGTTCTGTGTTGTGGATATTCTGTAACCAACGACTCTGTTCCGAAACACTGGAGTGTCCTTGATGTCTAGTGCCTACATAGGGTGTAAGTTAGTTTCACTGTAATGTATAAAAGCATTAAAACAGGAAGTTGAAAAAGCATGTTGTCGTTCACACAGCAAATGTGTTTTTCTGATGTGAACGAATCATGTCCATGAATTTTACATGAATTTGTGTTTACGATGTGTTCAGCTGAACAAGATACAAATGATTCGGTCTACAGTAACTCCCAGTACTAGTCAGAATGGAGAGGTTAATATATTATTAACTAGTTTCTATTCATCAAGTGTTTTGTCAAGACTGTGGATTGGATAAACCAGCGAGCGATTTTTCACACGGTTTAAAGTTAAAGTCAACGTCAAAGTGGAGTTTATTGTCATTACAGCCATTTACAAGTACACAGTGAAACGAAAGACGTTTCTCCAGGACACAAAACAAAAACAGGAACTATAAAACAATACAGCTTGTGACAAACAGAGAAAAGTTTCATCAGACTTGATAAATCACACAACTGATTAAAATTCGACAGGAGACTTACGTGTAAACCTTGAGCACAAAGTCTTTTTCCTCTTTGAGTTCAGAGATGGTTTGAAGGATCTCGCTCATGGCGAGGGCGGCGCACCCGTACGGCCGGCGGTACTGGACGTGAGGGGGACCTTTTTTGGAGTCGTTCAGCAACATTCGCCCTGTACGCAACAAATCACTGTGAGAAAACGTGACGTATACGTGCTAACGCCCATGTGAACTACACAAAAAAATATTTTTATAACAATAAAACATTTTTATTTCAACTTGCTAGTCAATGTGTTGTAGAATGAAACTCTAAAACTTAAAAAGACTTTTGTTTCGGTTTCTGTGACAATATTACTATAAGACTGTCATTTAAGTTATTTATTAATTCGGTATTATTCGCTTCTGTGTTTAATCTATCATATATTCTATGTTTAATATCTATCATTATTATTAAAACAGACTCATCCCTGAAATAGAATTTCAATCAGTTTGTATAAGTGAACAACAATGACAACTTTGGCTCAATTGAGCCTCTACTACACAGTGCTCAAAATTTACCCAGAATTCCATGACATTGTCTTGACAACAAACAATGTTATGGGTTCAGCTATATGTTGTGTCCTTCAAACATGAAGTCAACCTCTAAATATTCACAGATTCCTCCAAAACGAGCTAAAAATGGTCACTGGAAAATATTTTCTTGTGACCACATTTGGCCCAAATTTAAAGAAATGGATGGAGCGAGAGATTGTGAGGGGAGAGAAAGAAAAAGAGGGATACTCACCCGTCCTTATGATATGGGACACAATATAAAGATCTCGCTTCATATCCTTGTTGCTGAGATCCTGTGTGAAAAAACGAAAGACAATTAGATTTCATGGAGAGCAAACCGAGACTCTTACAAGCCCTCCCAGATTGTCTCAAAAATACAAGTCTGAGATATTCTTTCAGACTAATATTGTTAAAATAATCTCCTACAATATGTAATATTTCATAATACTATCATTGCTCTGTACAGTTGTATCTGTGTCTTCTTTCATGAGAAATATCAGAGACAAAGTCGATACTTGAATGTAGCTGAGATCTCCATTATGTCTCCTGAACCTTAAAAGACTAGCCTAACAACATTCTTCTGTTTAAAGGCTATTTCATCCATTTGGAAACACGTTTACAATCCTAGGCAATAAGAAATAAGAGTTTATGAACTGTCCCTCACCGTAAACAGCGCGCAGAGACGATCGACTTTCTCCGGATTTCTCGGCCCTCCGTTTTTGTTAAGTCTTACCATGAACTTCTCACTGGTGGAAGAGAATAAAGTTTGTTTACCAAAGTTCACATGAGCAACATTTATAAATGAATTAGCATAATTTCGTTCATTGTTAAGTCAAGAAAATCATATAGATAAATTATCAGATTTCCTGCGGATATCTACTTTATACAGCATTAAAACTGTAAAACTGTCATCACATAAACCCAGTTTATTGGTTGAAAATGATGTGTTCACGTCACAGAACCACAGTGTTTGGTTCTATGGGTCTATGAATGGTTTACTTTCAACTGTCACTGGGATGCAACATGTTCTGTCCTTCATTTTTAAAGGTGAAAAAGATTTTTCTCACTTTACTTTTTAAAAACACCAACATGCCCATGGTGTTTTTAACCGTATAAGTCGTCTGCCTACAGACCAAAGACCATGTCGTTCATTAGGAAGCAACTGTTTAAGAAACAATGACTTTAACAGCAACTTAATACTTGTAGACAATATTAAATTTATTAATATCTTCCAAAAGCACAAGTGAAAGAATTTTAATATAAACGTTCTGTAACCTCAGGGTCCCTGTTGCTTTAAATGACAACACATTAAAAATAGACAACACTGCGATGACACTGTTGAATTAATCCAGTCGGGATACAAGGAAAACACCGGCTGAGATCCCTGAGAATGAATAATAATGTCCCTCATGTCGCTTGTTTTCTAATGCGGATGTAAAGAAGAATCAAAAAAGCTCTAATCAGATCACAGGAAACAAATCTTCACATTTTCTGCCAGCTCTAATACAGGGATGGTCACCTGGGCTGTTAACCATAGTTTTGTACGTGAAGTTAAATATTTAAGCATTTTGGCGTTTTGAAATGTTTGGCTACTCAATGAGACGCTGGTGAAAACTGCAACAATCCACAAATTTCCCTGCAATGCATAACGGTGGCATGCAGTATATTTCTCCTTTCAGATCTGACCAGGCATGATGGTCAGATACATTTGGAGGAACCTGTGGCCCTCTGCAGGGTCAGACAGCTTTTGAGAGGGCGGCAGCAACACCATTATCAGACTGTCAGAGCCAAAGCTGTGAGGAGTGGGTGGGGAGAGAGAGAGAGACAGAGAGAGAGAGAGAGAGAGAGAGAGAATGAAAGAGAGAGAGAGAGTAGGAGAGACAGAGAAAAGAATGACAGTGAGGGAGATAGAGAGAGACAGAATAACAGAGTGAGTAAGAGAGAGAGAGAGTGAAAGAGCGAGAGAGAGATAGAGAACGAAAGAGCGAGAGAGAGAGACAGTAGGAGAGACAGAGAGAAAGAATGAGAGAGCGGGAGATAGAGAGAGTGAGTAAGAGAGAGAGAGAGAGCGAAAGAGGAAGAGAGAGAACAAGTGAAAGAGCAAGAGAGAGTGAGTAAGAGAGAAAGAGAGAGAGAAAGAGAGAGAGCTCTCTGTGGGGGCATTGTGATAAATCATCTCTCTCTCTCTTTGGCTGTTGTGATTTGTTTTATAAGATACATTTTCACAGGTTTGAAATCACGATTCTGCTAATACATAAAATCCTTAATAAATGACAGTAATTAGAAGAACGTAAATGACAGTGATAATGACAAGTGGCCCTAAATTGCATTTATAAGGTAAAATAAACAATCAATAAACATCATTTATAAGCTATTACATATTCAACAGGATATTTAACACTATTTAAAGCGAAGGAGAAATTTAGATATAAGGAGCAACAAAGACGGAGATCTTTAGTTCTCCATGTGTCTCTCATGGGATTGTTCTCCCTCAGGAAACAGGGAACGTTCTAGCTAGTTTTGCTAATCAATACCTCAACATAACATACGTTTAGGCTAATCTACTATTTTGTGGCAACAGTAAACATTTAGATCATTTCTCATGACTGTAAGATTTGACTTCCTTGCAAACAACTCAAAACAAATAAAACATGAAAAAAGCACTTGAATAATTTTTTAAATAGTGTTTCAGACAACATTTCTCTAGACCCTTAAAGTTAGACTGCGAGTTAGTCAGACACGTTGGCCCAGGAAGGTTGCTATAGCAATGGTTGGCAGTCCCAGACGTTTCGTTTTATCAGTACTGGACAGTATAAGAACTAAACAAAAATAGACGCTGTTGTTAAATTTCAAATGAATTTCAATTATCATTATAACCATTTGCAAAAAGTTACCTTTAAAATCATCCGTCGCCCCAACTAGCTGTATGTTTGTCTTTGCTAACAATTATTTAGAAATCTCCCACAAACCTCTTGGGTTGACAGTAAAACGGTGAATAGATGACGCTGCACTTTTAAGTTCCGCTGTTGTTCCTGGTTGTTTTTTACAACGTTCAATAAAGGAGTAAATGCTTCAAACGGAAACATTAAAGCCATCATCGCATCTCGCAGCGGCTCACAAAGGCTTCTCTAATTTAATTAATGAGGTGTATAAATTACTTTTTAAACACTCCCAAAGGAAAAATCCGGCGGTGGCCTAATTTCTCTTAAGATTAACGCATTGAACCGCGAAGGAAAAACAAAATAAGCTTTTGCTTTGTATTAAAGAATCTCCTCTGTGTTAACGTTACTGGAGTTCACGAAAATGGATTTCCTCTGAGAGACTTTCCAGCTTGTCAAACTTAACATACGATAAAAGTTTAAGTAGCGCCAAACACAGACTCAGTGACCAATCACAGCCTTCAGAGTGAAAATGGACTGTGATGACGCCATAATCATAATGTGCAGTTATTAAACACCACAAAACAAGCGGCGCAAAGGTTGTGGGTTCGATCGCAGGGAACACAAGTACTGTTAAAATTGTGTACCTTGAATTGACTGTAAGTTGCTTCGGATAAAAACATTCGCCAAATGAATAAATGTAAGTAAATTTGCTGTGAAAAGAATAAATCAAATATAAATGTATGTAAATGTCTAACAGTCTTACTATCTACAAGAAACCCCAGCTGGAGCAAATGATAAAAACAAAACGGCTTGAGAAACTTAAGTTTTGTATCTGCTGTTGGAAAAAATCTGCCTCTTTAAAAGACGTACGGATGCTTTAGCCGTTTCAACAGCGTGAGGAGACGTTTCACATAAATACTTCACTGACTTCTTTTGTCTCTCATAAAGACACTTTAAAGTCCTGGGTGCCATTTTTACTCTCCACAAAAATGTTTCCCTTTCATACAAAAGAGATATTTGAATTATGTTTTAAAAATGATCTTTGGGCCTCAGAAATACAGGCCCGTGTTCACAATAATTCTTTATATCCTGACCTGATCTGTTTTCCCTCTCTCAGGTCGTACAGACAGAAGAAGATATCTGTGTCCTCGCCAATGGAGTTGTATGTGAAACTCTTTAGGTTCATGAAAAGATGATGCGGCACGGGCATCCGGCACGAGTCGCCGTGTCTCTGTCTAGCGCCATCCTAAAAACACCAATTGCAGCATAATGAAACAATAAACCAAAATATAACAAACAAAACAAATTAATAATAAACAACAATAGGAAAATATTTAAAATAGAGCTATGGTGTTTAAAACATGCAAAACTGAGCTATATTTAAACCCACATTTTAAACACGCCAAAAGAATGAGTGTTTACACGTGTTTAAGTGTTTTATCATGACTGACAGAAGGTGTTTGGATGAACACAACATTTCCTGAAGCGAGACCTACACTGAGATCGTAACATGTTTGTGACAGCTCAGGTGACCCTGATGATGTCAAACGTACCTGAGATGTGCTTTGCTGGACACTGTGTCTGCTGGACAGGTGCTAGTGAATCGAAGAGAGAGAGAGAGAGAGAGAGAGAAAGAGACAGAGAAAGACCTTTTAGTTAAATGAAGCATGTTGAAGGTGGTAACATACTGTTCTGTGTTAGAGTGCATGATATGAACTGACATCTTTATCCAACTGCAATGAGCATATTAGAAGTCACGCAATACAGTTTCATATATATATATACATATATATACACACACACAAACACTTACTGTACATGTACATACATATACAGTATATACATACACACACACACATCCCAATTGTGCTTCAAATCAAGGTTTGTAACGCTGTGTGACTGATTTATGTCTTAGGAATCTTTAAAACACCATAAAAATAAACTGCCACCTTCCAGAACCACTTAAAAAGTGGGCGGCACTGTTGTCACCCTTAAGATACACCAACGAACAAAGACCCTCAGATCTAAAACACTGTTTTTTTTAAATATACTTATCTGGAGACTTTCAAAGATCAGGGGAATAAAAAAAACAAAAAAAGGGACATAAAAATTTGCTGAAAATAGTTCAACACCCTCACATTCATACCGAATTCACAAAACCTCAATATCTTTGAGTTTTGAAGAAGCTTGACTTAGCTCTGCAAACGCCTCAGCTCTGAAACGTGTTATTTGCACCAACATTCAAATGTAAAACAACGTAACGCTGAATTAATTCATTCTGAGTTTCGGCGCTTTGAAACAAATGTCACACTGAACCAAATCTCAGCGTAGGATCTGTGATGCAGTAGAAGGTTTGCTTAAGGGTTTGAAAGCATCGCTGTGCAGACATAGGACAGCTTTATCTCTGGAGATGTGAGCACTAGATTAGCCAAAACACACAAGCACATGGTGAATCACACATCCTGCCCTGCAGCCGGCTTGACTTATGAGTGTGTGTTTGTTAGCTTGCGTGTCTCTCCTCAGTGCTTCTCGCTGTGTTTAGCATAAATGCACCAGAGGTGGGGTTCATGCACTAGTGCTAAGCACGCTATTGTAATGTTGCAGCGACGGATCAGTGAGATGTAGTTATCAAGTTAGCATAATGTTGCTATGTATTAGCTTGAGTGGTGTTTTCTGGGGGTTGGCATGATGCTGTCGCTAGGGTGTTCTAGGCAGTTGTTAGGGAGTTGTTGTGCGGTTGCCAGGGCCTTGCTAGGTGTTCGGGGTGGTTGGCATGATGCTGTTGCTAGGTTGTTCTGAAGAGTGTGTTGCTATGCAGTTGCCAGGGCATTGCTGGGTGTTCTGGGTGGTTGGCATGATGCTGTTGCTAGGCTGTCCTGAATAGTGCTATGTGGTTGCTATTAGCTTGCTACACTTTTGCTAAGGACTTTTATGTGGTCGCTAGTGTGTTTTAAGTGGTTTTCTGAGTTTCCTCAGGGTCTGATATAGTGCTGCTATGGTAACATGGATGGCCTGGGCAGTTAACAATGTTGCCATTTGGTTGCAGAATGGTTGTATTTGGTTGTAAGAGGTTGCCTAATAAGAAACAGCATACATCCGTTTATAGTATCATTTATATTAGCAGTGTGCATCCCTTAGAGAACATAGCTAATGTGCATCTCCACAAGAAAATACAGCAAAAAAAGTCATTAAATACATTTATGTCAGAATTAAACCTAGACAATGAGCAAAAGAAACGGCGCTTCATTTGCAAACCCAGTGGAGGAACTCAGGACGAACTATGTCTAAAAAATATGTCTAAAAACAAATATCTTTCCTTCTGTTCTCAGTTTCACCATCAGGGAGGCTAAACACATGCCTGGCGGGACTCATTACTGGAAAACATCTCCTCTCCAGCGCTGAAAGCTTACCAAATGTGTTCTGCAGAACTCAGGGCCCGGTTACGACACGCCTGCATATCAACATCCTGGTTCTATTGTCTTAAAGTTACTAATTTAGACACCATAGCTCCATAGGCTCAGCAGGCTACGACATACAATTAATTCTAATTGTTTGCTGTTAGCGTGATGCTAGCAAACGACATGTTGCTTAAAAAAGCATGAAGACGCATCACATGCGCATGCAATGCAGCCTGAAATGATGCATTTAAGAATGCATCGAAATTACGCAGCTGTGAATGTTTGTTGACGTCCTCAAGCGCTCAAGAACAGCAAACAACAAGCGTTTATTTTGCTCATAACAAAAAATTAAACAATAAAAATCTGTTCCTGGTGATAAATTTAGTTTCACTTTTATTTGTAGTTTTTGTTAAACGGCAAGAAGTGACAAAAATACTTTTTTTACCTATATATTGACAAAAGTGTTTTGCAATTCAAATTTAAACGGCTAATATTAATAATTCTTTCATATTTTAATCCATCGCATTTAATTTCATACAATCTCCAGAGACTGACAATCACCACAGCAGAAACAATCCTTGCTTTTCCAGGCCTTAGATTGTACTGCACTCTTCATCTCACATGCCAAAAAAAAGTTACCAGTGTCTAAAATGTTTCCCCACCACATCAAACCGATATTACATCACTTCTGTAAAGTGTGTACAATAAAGAATTTCATATGTCTCCTGCGTCGATAAGAACAGAATTACAAAGTGTATCACAAGACCCCAAAATAATCAAATTAATATAGAGTTTGTGTAACTTCAGAACCTATCAGAGATTTCAGATAATCTACGTTTCGCTTCTCTGGAGAGAATTTATCTGAAGCTCTAAGCTGAAGGTCTCTGAGGTTATAACGCTTCGTTGTTCGAGGGCAAGTGATAGTCTTCTGAAATCTATCTTTCATTCTTTTATTTTTGGTATTTTGTGAAGTTTCTCCACAGCCCACACATGGAGCAACGTCGGTACAAATCTCTGACCTCAACGTTTGGTTACTGCACTTAAAACTCGAATCGAGATTCGCCTCAACACAAGACGACACGCTTGCCTTGCATTACCTGAATGCTTGCTAAACCTCTTAGCTGACAGACCTATTCGGCTTTGTTTTGTTGCTGAGGAAAGTTAACCAGCGATAACCAGTTCATTGTTTTTTTGTTTGTCATAACAATTCTTAGCTCTCAAAAGTCTGACTGAGACATTTGACGCCTCGCAACCTTTTCAAAACTCTGATTCATGTTATTAAACACATTTTAAAATACATAGGCATGTGAATATAAACAAACGATGGTTTGGTAAACCTATCCACTATAGGGACTCCATATAGGGTCTACTACTACATAGTATTAGGAGTCTAATACAGAGACACTATAATGTCTAATACAGAGACATCATAGCTTTACTTCATAGCTTATTCCTACACAAGAACAATGTTTTTCAAATATATCTTGATGCTTCTATGCTTGCTTCATTGAAGATGTTTAATAAACCTACTTATTTTCCTCCTATACAATATTTGTGTCCTTTACTGAGATAAAATTAACCACTTTTTCCTTGAAGAGTTTCTCATCTAAGCCGCAAATATTGTTTCTTATTAAACTCCAAAATGTAACTATTTCTTAAAGCTAAAAAAATGCCACGGGGTTTCTGGGAAATGGATTATGTAAATGATTCATACTTATGAGCTATTGAGGCAATATACTGTCTAATAAAGCGTTGAAAAAACGTTTTTACTTTCTAATCGTTCCCACCTGTGGAATAAGCGTAACATGGTAACATCTGTGCATTAGGCCAACATTATTCTCATATGCAAAACAGGTTACAGGAAAATATTACAGCATTAAATGAATTCCTGCTCTCATTTACATAGACGACTCACGTATACTGAAAGACCTATTTTATCATTTGCAGTAACCGCAGCAAATAAAACGCTAAAAAAAAAAGAGTAAACAGGTCGGCTATAGCATTTATGAAACAGCAGAAAATATCAATTCAAAGATCTGAATTATACACTTGTTAGACAAAGTTTCTGATAAATTCTACAGTAATTTTATTAAAATTATGTCACATATACATT
>JBAJNP010010053.1:0-17068 GCA_036877545.1 Yasuhikotakia modesta | reverse complement strand
CATGCACACCTTGTAAACACATGCACACGTGTGCTTGTAAACACATGCACAACTTGTAAACACATGCACACGTGTGCGTGTAAACCATCACCACACTGAACCAAACTGTTGTTTACTGGTATAGTTAGCTGTCAGCTGGCTGTACAAACCCAGATGTCTACGTTTTAAAGTCACTGACTACTAGCAAAACGTTAGTACTGTTATACTCTTACTATATATATTGCAATAAAAATTTGAGTGGAAAACTTACATTTTTTTTAAACATTTAATGTTAGCTTTTTGCTTTTTAATGACAGCATTAACTGGAATGTGCAACATTTCATGATACATGTTTATCCCATCATAACTTTCTTATCTCTGTACAGAAGGTCGTATTAATCTGCTTTCATTAGAAATAGGAGTTTATTAACTTGCTTTTATAACTAGTGACCTGTTCTGAGCAAAACTTTTTCTTAGCATTTATTCCTTAATAACATTATTTTGACATTTGGAAAAACAACTTTATTGCCAATTTAAACTTTATTAGATTTTGAATCCTAGACTTTCAACGTTGTCTCATAATACTTTTGGCCTCCCTGAATATATCAAGAGAAAGTATGTCTTCATTCAGTTCTGAATAAATATGTTCCCCCCATCTCTATGAAGAGAGATGGTGAGGAGGGGTCATGAATAATCCAGAGGCTGATGGCGTGTGTTTCTCTCCTTTGCTTTCCTCTGCAGTCTTAAGACACCCGTTGGTTAAAGTCACGGTGTGTCATTTTCTGTGGATGCTGCTCTTGCATCGTCTCATGCTGTGTGTTTTCATCATCATTGTGGGACATCAATCTATCTTCCCACCTATCAGAAGGGGGGAGACCGAAAAGACATTTTCTTCCCTTCATCACATAAAAGCATCTCTCTGCACATTGACACATGCGCAAGCAAATACAATGAAAGCTGAAAACCCTATAAAGCATGAAGTCATATTAGACCTCTAATTCTAGACTGAGCCAGCTTGATAAAGAATGGTAAAGAATATTAAAGTAATGCATTTTTCATTTTATTTACGTATTTTTTAAACACCTTTATTTTAATCCCACTTTATGAAGTTTGCTGCATATGGGTGGGATTGACTGTGTCGCTGCAAGGGTCTTTGAGACGCAGTAACACGCCACAGCACTTTGTCTCCACCTAGGGTCCAGACCAGGCGTTTGTTTGTTTTCTGTTTGACTTTTTATCATCTTAAACTTCAGCAATTTAGTTTAAGGGATTTTTTTCTCTTTTTTAAAGACTTAAATGCATCACACATGTATACGTTGTAGCCGGAGGGCTGGTTGCTCCATGGAAAGTGAATGACAGAAATCTTTCCAAGAGGAGAGTGATGGAGACATCTCACAAAACTGTTGTCTGTCAGCTTAAGCAGGTCCTCGGAGGGCCGGCGTCTCCGACATGTCTCTGCTTTTACAAAGCAAATGTCACACTGTCGGCAAAATGAGCACCGTGTTTAAAACAGGGAGATTTGAAATGGGAGTAGATGGGAACTTTACATTTTGGAATTGTTATTTTGACAAACACATATCAACATTTTCCAGGAACGCTCTTCCTTTGACTGGGGGTAGACAGATAAGTGAGTCCTGTTGTTTTATTCTCCTGAGGCAGAACAGGGGAACAGAGAGAGGAGATCGGGGCTAGTTGTCACCTAAAACACTGCACTGTGTCAAAATACTTGTTTTCTGTTGCAGTTGATTTTTGTGTCTTGTTTGAAATAGTCTTAAATTGGAATCGTTGTTATGACTCTGTTCTCTGAATGAATATTAACATTACAACATAATGGTATTTTAATTGGCCAAGCTGATGATCACAGGTATAACAGGTATTCTGTTGGTTTAGACAGTTAATATTTTAGCATATTTTGCATTTTTTTTACATTTTTAATCTAAACTATTTAATGTCATTTTTTTTTTTTGGACAACTTACCCCATGCATGACCACAAAGGTCAGCGCCTACGTTTTTTTTTGCTGTATACTTACTGCTAAGCTTTCCGGTGCCTTGGTTTTGTTTGAGGCAATGATACCAGAATTTATTCACCGGTTGTAACTCACCATGTCCAGCACACCAAAACTTGTCCAACAGCTCTAAATTCACTCTGTCCTTAGGGATAAACACCATTAATCATAGGCCGCCGGTGACTTGTGTGTCCATGTGTGTGAAGTTGTGTCCATGTGTCCACACAAGTGTGACAAAGCTCAGTCAAACCACTTTATGAGATTGCTAGCATCCTGTTTAAGTGCTTACCGGTCTGCTGTTAACGTATGGCACCGAAAATAATTGGAAAATTGGCGGGATTGTCAGAGAGATTTGGTGGATGCGATCCGGCAGCGAGGTTCATGAGGTGTCGTCCCGGCACAAGATTTATATCTCTCCACAGGCCGGCGATGCCAAAGTACCGAGAGCTGGGGAAAAAGTAACTCATTTTTCATAAAGGACTGGCTGCATATCAAAAGTCATTCACAGACAGAGACAAGAGCCGTATGGGAGAAACATTGCTGAATAAGGTGAAGTTGTCTCTTCAGATTAACTGCTGAGACGGCTGCTGAAGCCAACATTTACTGCTCCTGTGTCACATTTGCACTGTTAAAATTACTAAGAAAAATAAAGGACGTCTATATAAGGTGGTATTACCTTTCTCATGGGATTAGCGTCTGTAAAACCATGAAGAGCTTTGAGTAAAGAAACAATAGATGCTTTAATGAGATTTCTTGGTGTGTGTGTGTGTGCCTGTGTGTGTGTGCGTGTGTGGTCTGTAAGTAAAGGCATGAATCATCATGCGTTTCTCAGCTCTTCTGAGTGGAGTGTGTGGTCGGGACTGTGCCACCACACTTTGCTGTGTGTAGATGTGTTTATTAACCTTTGGAGGAGAGGATAATTGCATCTGTCAGACTCACTTAAAAGCTGAGACGGCCGTCATTTCCTGTTTGTTGTCCTCTCTAAATCTACAGCTTCTGTAAGTGACTCTGGCGTGACGTTTGCTCTCCGTTCTTTGTGACAGACAAGCTCAAATTGACGTGGTCTGGACTTCTACAGAGCTTTTAGTTTTTCAATTTGATAGGAAATTACTTTGTATGAATCACTTTTGCTTTGTTGTGTGTCAGCTTTTAATTTGAAATGGGTTTCTAAGGCAGGGAACGTAGAAACAATGTGAATCTGAGGACCCACAATATAAACTTTATGAATTTGGTTTAAGAATACTAATTAGGTGACATTATTAGTACATATAATGAGTGTGTATTTATTAGATTGGCAGTCGTGGCACAATACGGCCAAGCAAAACAAATTTCATCAAGACAGAAATATCCATGTGTTCTGATGGCTGCTGGGTCTCCTATATTTTTCAGGAGGAGGAAGAACCACGAGAGACGGAGGCGGAGCCGGTGAAAGAGGAAATGATCGAACAAGAGATCCCAAACTGAACGATTCTCACCGTTACCTCACGTGAATGAAGAGTCCACACACTCAGCGACATCACCTCATTTCCTGCTGAACAGGAAGTAACGTTCTCAAACGAAACAGCCACTGCTTCAGACTCAGTCCCCCCTCATTTGTTAACCATGAGTTTTATATCATCAGCCCTGTGATCTGATGGTCTGTGAATCAGTTTAAGATCTCATGAATGGAGCTCAACCAAAGGAATAAGCAGAAAGATCTCAGTATATCTGTTTCTTCATCTGCATATGAGTCTGATTCTACCTTTATTTTTATGGTTGAATCTCATTGGCTCGTGATTTGTGACGCCCAAAGATCCTTATTTTTTAAGGTTATTGTTCATACTAATTGACATTTTCTCTTAACCTGGTTTGAAATCCCACTGGAATTGTATGCCCAGAATTTCTCCATGCAGCATTTTAAATAATATTTTTTCTATACAGAGATTGTACACTATTCATGGCTGTCCTTTATCCTCTCATTTTTTACTATTACATTTCGTTTCACTTTTCTTTTAAAACACCAATGCATTATAAATATTACAAACTTGTATTGAGATGATAACTGACAATTTGTTTTTACTTGTGGCTTGTGATTTGTTGATTATTCATCACTTATTGATGGCAAAAGCAAAGTATTATTTTTACAAATCTACTATGAAGTTGGAACAACACATCTGCCTCAGTTTGAATTCAAGAGTCTGTATTTAGGTACTTTGAAAACATGACATTCGTAATAAACATTACTTGTGATTTTTTAAATGATTTTTGTCATTGATGCTAAATGCAAAAGCATGTCAATTGAGATAAATTGAATATTTTCCACAAAGTCGCTCTTTTCCATTCAGCTTAAATGTGACAGGACTCGTGTTGAGTATAAATGATAACAGAATTGTCATTTTTGTGGGGGCTTTCCTGTTAAATCCCTCCATGATCCACTGTTTTACGATGTTACGGGGCGTAATGATTTGATAATGAAAACATTACAGTCTGCGCTCGGATGATGGATGCGTTTTAGATGTTTCTCGCGGCTTCAGTGGAGCTTGCCGATGGGCACACCAACAGAACTCTGTCTTTGCTCGGCTCTGTTTTGTCCTTTACTCACAGTGCATGTCATTTAACCGCCACAGGGGCGAAAGGATGACTGTAAATGCTGCTTTATCTTAGTTTCTCATTGCCTCACAAAGCATTTCCTCACCCTGTCAGGGAATCTGGTCTGTTTTCTGGCATTAATGCGTTGAGGGGTGTAATTCCAATTTGTTCCAAAGCAACTATTAATTTGTCCATTTCAGCCCCTGCAATAGGAACCCCTGTAAGACCAATGAACCATGAAAGACATTATGTGAACGGCTCTGTTTCTTTCTTTAATCCCTATTTTTTTTTAAAAAAGGGATTTTGTGTTGCGATTGATGCGCATTGATGACACATCGCTGCTTCCCGCAGCCGTTTTAGACGGACCCCCTGAAGTCGAGCTCCCAGCATGCAACATGCGAAGTGTGTCATTAGGATTGTAATAAAGACAGCGGGTGTGCTTATGTCAGAGTGGCCCACTCGTTCAAGACCCCCCCTCCCATCCCCAAGCCCCCTTTTGCAATATGATTACAACCTCTGCATATCAAAAAGGCCCGTGATGGTGACTTCCTCAGTACAAGAGAGCCGTGCTCAGCAACGTCCATAAACGATTAAAAAACGTCCATGTCATCTCTGACTGTAAGAATATTTTTACTTAAAGAAAGAAAAGAACAAAATTAAGACAAAAGGGCGTAATATTGCTGTTTACTAATAACATTTACAGTAATGTTTTTGTTGTTCTGCTTGAAAATATGTCCTGTACCAAAGAAAATTGTTTAAATATTCAAGATAATTTTAGTTGTCAAGCTGATTTTTGCTTGAAGCTCATTTCCAATCCTTGCTTTTATGTTTACTGAGGAAATGTAGATTGGAGGCAGCAGGACGTGTCAACAGCAGTTCTGAATTTCCACAGTCTCTCCCACTTCTTGTCCCTGGGTTTTAATAGTTCTGGATAATGCCCAAAACAACACTGCTGTGGTATCTGAGATGACCTTTTCTAGACAGTGTAGTGCTGTGACACAGTCATTTTCCAGCCTTTAATGTGCTCCGATTTTCTCTGTTCGAAGAGGAGCGCTCACAGGGCGCTAATCTCCACCTCTCAACACCTCGTTCCACACGTAGTCATTAGGAGAAGGGGGGTCTAAAAGGGTTCCTGACACACTGAAGTTAGACATGTTAATAACTTCCATTTCAAACTGACTGGGAAATACTGCATCGAAGATGACAGTGTAAAATGTAATGTGATTTTCTGTTCTTTAAGGTTTATAGAGGTTCTATTCAGCAAATCCTACAGCATTTATCAAAGATCTGTCGGGTAAACCGCAGACACGATGGCAGTAGACGTTTTTTCTTGAGCTATTATGTAATTGCTGCCTTGTCAGAATAGGTTTTAAAAAATTACATATGCGTCGAGTTAGATTCAGAGCTTTCATTTGAGTTCTTGGGTAGTTATTTGATTAACAAATGTTAAGTTTGATGTTATATTTATTGCATAATACGCCTAAGCAGTAAAGTCTTAGAACACTAAGGAATTGCTTTATAGTTTCCATATTATTAATGATTTTGTTCAGCACATACATGTACATTTTGGCATTAATAATATCATGCTGTTGCATAGCATGTTTTATATATAATAATATCATCAGGTGTAGACTGGGCAAGACCTATAGATTATACAAAAAAAAATATACAAAACCTATTGATCCATATCATACCAGAATGATACATTTCAGACAGAACTTTTCTGTCCTAGTGGTCAATTCTTAATCAGAATAAGCAGCAAACTGGACCAGACTTCATGAATAAGTATTACGTATTAAAATAAGTATTAAATGAAGTATTAAATACTTAAATACCCCAAAACATGGCTGTTTTATATAATATTTATTGCTTTATTTATGACTCCTACGTTTAAGTTATTTCCCACCTTTTTCTATTTCCTGTCACACAATTCTGGGTCAGAACAATTCTCATGAAAGCTCGATATTCGCAGTATCTGCAGGCTATGAGTGATCAGTGTGTGTGTGTGAGTCATCTGAACTCCTCTTGTCTTTGGTGCTGTAGGTGGCGTCATCCAGGGAACATTATGTGCTTTTCTGACTCGTGCTGTTTCGCCTTTGACCAGAAAATGTCCCTTTGGTATTTGTTGCATAAAGACGCCTGGCCTGCACCTGGAGCAGCTGAAATGTCAACGCTTGGATGCGGTGTGTGTCTGTACCTCCCCCTGAAAATGACCCAGCAGGTTTCGACCAATCAGGTATGTGCATATTTGCATCTGCCAAATCAATGCATGCAACATATATTAATGCTGTTAAAAGAAACTTAAAATGAGGTCATTTATGAGGCGCTTGTGAGGTCACTGACAAGATCATAAGGTGGTTTATTTTGTGGCCATTCACAAAGTGAATTTAAGCTTCAATTTTCCCTCACAAAATTTTTCCCTATTGCTTACAAAAATTGATTGTTTATTAACAAGGTTTTCTGTATAACTTACAAACATGACCTGATCAAATCTCTCCTGTTCTCTTTGAATCTTTCTCACATTATTCAGTTATGTATATATGACCCTAGCTCTACTTCACCCTGAGTCACTCACAAGGTTCTTAGTCAAAGTAGCCCTTGGTTGCTGTAAAATTTACGCCCATATAAAAAGGTAAATACCCTGCAAAGTCTTTCTGATATAAGCCACTGATCGTCACCCTATTACAGTTTTATGGACTGTGTAATTTAGATGGACCCAGCATGGCTTCCTATAACTTCCCTTGGCCCTCCTAGTCCTGCAGGCTGTCTTTACAGACTGCTGATCTCAAATGCATTAGTCCTTATGACAGTACACAACATTTATAGGATAATGTTCCTCCAGTCATTCCTCCATGTCTCAGGGCGCAGATACAATGTCATGTTTAAAGGAATATTTCACTAAAAAATCAATTTCTCTCATTGTTTATTCACCTTCACTTGCTGTTTTTCTGTGCTTTCTAAAAAACTTTTTATTCACGATTCGATGATTCAATTTATGATTCATCACTCAGTTTAACTCACCCACTGTGATTTTCAAGTTAGTGGCTCAAGAAACAACGAATAAAGTGAAAAATGACTGAAATTTCAATCTTTTTGATTACTTTTTGATGTTTTAAAGACTTGGAGTATAGCATAGTATAGTATAGTATAGTATAGTATAGTACAGTATAGTATAGTACAGTACAGTACAGTACAGTATAGTACAGTATAGTACTGTTCTTGACTTCTTGACTGTGTAATGACTGCATCAGTGTCTTGATAGCTTTATAGACATATACACACCCTGTTTAGGGCTAATTGAAAAGTGTTTTTAACTGTGTGATTAGCCATTAATGATGGTCACGCATTGGCCGTAAGACCCTCGGTGCGTTCGAAATACTGCTTAAGGAGGTACTACATTTGAATTTGAACGTACTTCATGACCGTTAAAACAGTACGTTCTATATAGTATAAATGTGGGTAGTGTGAATGGAATTCGGATGTATTGCATCCGCCATGCTGATGGTATTTAAAGGTCACCGGTGGTTCTACACGTGCCGTTAATGGTGGCGATCTGTCCGGGAGAGGTTTGTTTATGAGTCGTTGGTTGACCCTTCCTGTCCCAAGAGCATTTCAGCGGCTGTAAAATCCACAATTGCCCCGATTTATCAAGGAATTACCCGGATTTTGCTTCAGACCCATACAAATGCAACCAGTATCCAGAGTCTAAACACAGTTGTTTTCAAACGTTTATATCAGAGGAACGTCAGATGTGTGGACATTATATACAGTAAATATTTCTATCTAGAGATGACTTAATTGTCATAGGGATGGACTGTTTTAACTTCTAGTGAAGCCAGTTAGCAACCATGCAGCAATGCCCTAGCAACAGCATCACAACGCTCTAAAACCACCCTGAACACCTGGGTGAACAATGCCTTGACTGAAAAACAGGGTTGCTCTGAAAAACTTAAGTTAAAGGGAAAGTATTTGAAGGACAGGAACACTGGCCTGTGTTACTCCCCTTTTCTTTCTTCTAGAACAGTTCAATGGGTGTCTAATGTATAATATTATCTTCTGTTGTTTCATTTGTAGAGTCTTTTAAAGTTTACCACTCTGCCTTTTGTGTTGTCAGGAAACAATATAGACATTCCTGGACTCCGGACCGAACTTGGACCTGACACCATCACTTTAAAAACAACCACAGAATATAGTTCTTGTTCCAGCTGTCACTTCAGAAAGTATCTGTAAGCAATTTCCTGAACAGCACATTCAATTGTGCCACAAAATAATGGATTGAGATTATTAATGTTCCCCAAAAACACATTATCAGGGGATTCCATTGTGTACTAGCGGACTTCGCTTCATTTAACAAATTTACCCATAGACTGCCAACCATCAAGAATAGTCTGGATCACAAATGTGTGACAATAGCGCCCTCGTTCAGCTGGTTGCCATACTGTGTCTCCAATGATGCACACATGGCCCAACTGCACTACAAGTAATGCCTCTTATTTAATAAATATAAATCAACTGGAGTTCTGTCAGTTGGCTATCATTTCCTTGTTGGAATGGTGGGAATTGTGTTGGAAGATTCTGCTTGACTGGAACATAAAACCCATCACGCTCACATCTGAACTGTCCACGATAAGCCTTCATTAGCATAAGTTTATTCTCTCCCATTGAAGTGAGCAGTCTAACACAAAAGCCTGTTGATTATTTTCCTTGATCATTGCACCATTCCAAGCATCCGATTGCGGAAGCGAGACAATGAGCTTTCCCAGAGGATCACAGAGGCTGACATGCATACGGTCACAGAAGTGATGACACTGACGTGAGATCAGCTCAGCCAGGCCTGACAGTACACCCACGAGACACACATGAACTCACAGGGCTGAATCTGGGTCTGTCAAGGCTGTCCGTGCCTCTGAATGGCTGTATCCATAGAGGATATTGAAAATGGGCTGCCTGTCACTGTAAGACAATGTAACACATTTACATGTCTTACAGTGCCTTACAGGATAATAATTTGCTTTGTGTTACATGAAATATTTTATGGTACACTGATTATTGTAATACACTTTACACAATACACATGTATTGATGAGGTATTGCTGTCATTAAACCACCAGAGAAATGAAATACAATCACAAATCTACAGCAGTTGAAAAACTACTGACTACTACTGATGAAAATAACAGTTACTGTTTTTTGCTTAGTTGCTAGGGACACTTTTATTTGCATTAAAATAACAAAAATGACTAGTCAATGTAAAAGAGTTGTGTGACAGTAAATTGGCCAAAAATGTATTTGACAATTTTGATTGTTCCTGTGTTTGTCAGTTTATTTCTGTTGCCTTTGACTGCCATCTGGTGGAATTACTGGGATACATAAATCCTATATTGGTAATGCTGTACGTTTGTTTTATACACATTGACACAGTTGCCCTGTGGGAACTATGCATTTAATAAAGCATATTTGAGCACGACACTGTTTCCGAAATTTGTTTTGTGAATAATTTTATGCATTAAATATTTTCAGGGTTTTTTTAATGTTATGTTCTACATAAAGCTTTCCTGTTAGCTCAACTGGTAGAGCGTTGCATTAACACTGCAAAGGTTGTGGGTTCGACCCAGGGCAAGGCAAGTCCTGATAAAAAAAAATGTGTACCTTGAATTCACTGTAAGTCACTTTGGATAAAAGCGTCTGCCAAATGACTAAATGTAAATCTTACAACATTTTAAGTTTGGGCTCAGATAAATAAAAGCAAAAAGCACACATACGGCAATATTATGCTTTTTATAACGTTTATTTTTCTTTTTACATTCAAGCTTTTTTTAATGCATGTTAGACATTCTGAAAACTATTTAAAAAAAAAACTAAACAAGTTTAAGCAAATGAAATACAAACTTTGCAAGCAACCCGCATTTGTACATTTACTGCGAGACACAATGACGTCATTCACTTCAATAACAGACATTTAAATGACGTTACATTCTCACAATTAAATTCACTGAGATATTTAAGAGAACCACCACAATGTGATGTGGGCTGATGATGTTTTAGCACCATTTCATCAGAAGGGGTGAAGATTATTACACAGGTCTTCTCTTCCTTGAGTTCTTGCATGTTAAAAACCAATAGTAACATTTATCCCATTTTTCTGACATTTCTGAAAAGAATAAACTTTGATGTTGAAATATAGCAAATATAACACTTACCTACCATGAAACAAAAGCATTTATTGTATGTTTGGTTTATTATATAGCGCCTGCTTTTTTTTAGATAAGATACACATTCAGATATAGACATGGCCTTACAAAATCATTGCTTCTGTCAATATTGATTATTGATTCACAATGTGTCAATATTTTATTATAAAGCACATCTGAAACAGTCTGTCATTTCAGTTTACCCAGTATTGCTCCACACATGCACTACAACAGAGGTAAATTTCTGAAATTTTGGTCCAACTTATACGCTCACGGTTTCACACCAAGATTGGAAAGATACATTCATGTGCAGGTTTTAAGCAGACCCACTCTGTGTTGTGAATCAAATTACCAATGCTTTTCAGGCCACTGAAATAGTTTTTGTAATGGCTAGCATGCGAGGCTGTCACATATTTAACAGAATAAACAATGGCTATTCACTTGTGGTTACTTTTCTCAATGAACAACAGTTCATGCACACAAACTTCTAGTAGTAAAGTGCTATTATAGCAACAGTTGTAAATTAAAGACAAAGCCCAAGAAAATTTGATCTTTTTTTGAAGATTTGATCTCGTTTATACGCCTCACATCAAATAATTTATTTACATGGTCCCATTCAGACGGATTTAAACAAACAAGAATATAAAATCTAAAAATGCAGTGCAGATTGAAATTAAACTTTTCACACAGAAAATGTGAAAAACAAATACTAATCACATCCATTTTATGTCACGCCATTCTCTTATGACATCACTGATGATGTCAGCTGAAGACAGTAACGGAATCACAGACAAAATTATACCTGCGTCAGTGTCATTTCAGACCACGTTCACTTATTCACAAAGTATAAAAACACGAGATAAACACAATTTTAGCAAACATTTTTTTCAGTTAGGGCCATATAAAAAAAACAGCAACCAAATATTGAAAAACGTAGAGAAGCGAAGCATAACAAACTCACTTTTATACACACATTATAGATTTCCCAATCTGTTTCCTGGGCAAAACGTTTTGTGAGTCTCTATGGCTATGAAAGATGAAAATATCTCCTGAAATGCAGGCCTGTATACAGCTGCTTAAAGAAATATTATTCCCAAAAAATCTACTTTTATCTCAACAACCACATCATTCAAAATTTATTTGACATTTTCTTTTCTAAAGCACAAATGGACACAAATATGTAAGTGGTCCATATGACTTAATATCCATGCTAGTTTTCCAAGGAATGTTAAAGGGAGAAATGGCGATGTTTACATTTGGAACTAATCTATTGTATAACTTCAATAAGTTATACAATAAGTTGTATAAACTTATTGTATAACCCTTTGTAACATAAGTCCAATATAGACCACTTTATGATATATTTATGGTGCTTAATTAAGCTTAAAATATGCAATTTGTAATTACATGTAAACAAGCAACCAGCACATTCTTAAAAATTGCTTCATTTGTAAAACATAAGTGTTTCATTTTGGGTGAATTTTTCTTTTAAGTCACCATTATAAAGAGGTCCTAGTTTCTCATTTTAACATGCCCTATATAAAAAGATCAAAGGGGAACTTAACCTAATTTGGTTACTTTATAAGCTCTTAAGCTCAACAGTGTGTGTTCAATGAAACTCCAAGCTGACTGCTTTAAATGAACTTCACACAGTGGTTATGGCAAATTCTGCCCTCAAAGTGAAACATTCATTTGGTCTCTATCCAAACTGCAGCCTTAGTGGCCCCACAGGTTTGTTCTGTCCACAGTGGTGACCCTGCGTTCAGTAATGAGGAGAACAGCGGCCCACAATACAATCAATGTGGCCTTTAAACGCTGGAGGTCAAACTTTAACGCTCTCCAACAACAAACACAGACCAAAGATCGTAGAATGTGTAATTCCAAAGATCTGTGACCCCCAAACTGTGTAAAATCTTTGGCTGAATGTGAATGTTTTGCTATGAGATGGATGTTTAAACCCTCATCCTCCCAAGCTTTGATTCTCCTGAGTCAAAAGTGAGTGTCAAAGAGACTTAGTTTTACCCTGTGCATTGGATAGAGAAACATTCTAACATTTGTAGGTTTGCAAAAGCCCTTTGTTTGCAGACCTATCAACACAGTCATGAATATTATTCCTCGAAAGTTTGTTATGATACAGGTTCTAACCCTTACAATCAGGAATAGCATTTAATCTTCTGAGTACAGCTGTTTGCACATTCAAGTGTGTATATGTGATTGCAAGCATACTCATAGTGGAATAAAAACTCCTTCTAAAACCTATTGAGATGCTTATTGTCTACATAAGCAGCTGCCTTATAAGGTAGCATCCTCACCATAGTGGAACATCATAAGGTAGCATCCTCACCATAGTGGAACATCATAAGGGCGCATCCTCACCATAGTGGAAGGGACTGATTTAGAATACTTTATGCATGCAGTAACTATTCGCTAGTAGTAATTAGTATTAACTCAATATATTTTTCTATATTGTTATATTAGTTTAACATTTCTCTCCCATTATATACCATTTTAGATTCATTTCCTAACTAAGTTTGTGGAAATGCATTCGTGGATTGCCTGTATATATTGCAGGCAGCATATTTAAGATGCCCAGATTTTGACATAGCTTTTATAGAGCGTGCCTATGATGCCCTAAAATGTTGACTTAGAAGGCAGCTCACTAGGTTTTAGAACAGAGCAATAGCCAACAAACATACATACATACATATATATTTATCAAGCAAATCTGAATAATAGAACAATCTGGATATACTGAAAACACATTGCTCAGAAAATGCTAAAGCTGCAAAACGTGAAACATTCAGCTAAGAAGAGCATCAGAAATGCGAGTTAAACCCACCTCTCCTCACAAACAACTGAGCTCTCTTCTCTCTCTGAGTGTTTGCTGAGCATGAGAATCTAAAAATGGCTCTGAGTATGAGGGAGGTAGAAACTTTGCTTCTGTTGCGATCACCGACTTCCTGATGTGTCTGATGACGAGTGATTTCCTCCTACGATCTGATCTGTCATGCCAACCAGGCTCACCCAATCAGACGAGCTGTCCCCCTCTCTCTGTGTGACATCACTTCCATACATGGGACCCGAGCATGTGATTTGAAGGCGGGGCAGATGCCCCGCCCATGGGCTGCCCGTAACCCATCATGTTATTGGCACCGTAGAAATTCATTCCTGCCATGTGCTGGGTCATCTGTGACAGGGAATACAATTCAATAATATAAACAAATAATGATCACATTTACATTAATTTATATTTGATAAATAGCTCCGCTGGTTATAAATCAGTGCTAATATTCTAAAGGTCACTGGTCAGAGCCACATATAAGCCACAAACACAATAACAGCGTGGCATTGCAAATTGCACTGTTTTATAGAAATGACAATAGCATAACCGCTGACGTTTTTAACATCTAAAGACAGTTAACTGTAAATATGAATAGCTATATTTAATAGCTACTATTTATTATATTTATTAAAGAATTAGTGCATATAATGTTAGATACAGTATTGCATCCTAAATGATGAAAAGTTGCATATTTAATTCTGAGAATTAAGTGAGTAAATAAATACAATTTAAACAACTGAATTTGGCCTTGTTTTAATTACCTGAATTTGCACAATTTTTCTTGTTCATACTACAGATTATACAGATTAGAGATGGATGTGAAATCACATTCTGCCTGTAAGTGTGAACAAAACCTAAACCGCATTAGCCGGCATCTGATGTCAGCGCCATTACCTGACTGATGTTCCACTGCAGCTGTTGAGCCTGATGTGTTCCATATGCCTGCTGAGGAACCACCCCCATGCCGCCCATCACGTTGCTCTGCATTCCCATCATGCTCCCTGGCATCCCTGCCATGTACTGGGGAGCAGCTCCCATGCTTGCTTGCGGCATGACGCCGGCCTGTCCCATCACATTCATCTGTGGACCCATCACGGGCCCCATCATAGCTTGCTGGGCACCTAGAGCCTGATACTGCCCATATCCTGCAGCAGGAACATAACCCATCTGTGTTGCACCCATATACATGCCGGCTACAACAAAAACAAACATGAGTTACGTTTTAGTCACTTCCTGCCTGACTGTCAGCAAATGTTCTGAGATTGTTTACTCAATGTTATCAAAATGTTTTTTAACGTTATACGAAATATATATCATATAAACATTAACCTTAAGTAGTTGATGAAATGTTTTAAATTGTTGCAAAATTAAAAAAGTTGTTATAATACACTTATGTTAGCACAATGTCTAAAGTTTTGAATGTTCCTACAACTTTAAAAATAGCATTTTAATGTTTTTGTTACTTAATGAAAATGTTATGGAAATGTTCTTTCAAATTAAAATTGTTAGCTAAACAAACTGAGTGTATTTAAAATACTCATTTATTAATGTTTGTGTGCTCTTAAAAGATCAAACCCACAAGCTTGACGTTTCTGGTGCCACATTCTACCAACTGAGCAACATAAACACTAACAAACAGACACTTTAAATGGTGTCTGTGTGAAACTCATCTTACCGTGAGCGGCCATGTTTGTTGGTGGAGCTGCACTGCTGTACAGGGACAGGATGGAGTCCTTGGACATCTTCTTACCACCATCCTCGCTTTTGGTGGGCGGGTCAAGGAACAGACTGAGGTTCTCGGGCATCGATGCTGCTACCCGTCCGGTGGGCATGGACCCCGAGCTGGGCTACAGCAGAAAACACTGTTAAACACTTGAGCAACGTGGGTCTGCTCACATCATTTCTGCTCTCTGTCATCTGCTCTACAGCGAACAAATGTAAATTTCTGCTGCTAAATAGAATGAAAATATTTACTGTGCTCCTGGTAGAGTTTGAGCTGTTGACAGTGCTGGGCAGAGAGCTGAAAAGGTCAAGGGCGGGGCTAAGTTCAGAGCTCGGCTTCCCATTGGACACAGGCGCTGGAGGAGCTGGGGCATCTGGGAAATGGAGTTTCATCATGTTGCATATGTCTGCACTGTAGTGTACTTTAATCAATATGTACATTTTGGGCATTTACGTATACAAAAATGTTACCCAGTCCTAACAGGTCATTGACAGACTGCGATTGTTTCTTTGGGCTGTTTTTGAATTGTTGAGATTCATCTTTTTTCTGTCAGAAATACAGAAAATATAATTATACACAAACCACGATGCTGAACATGACAAATTATTGCCAAACGTGAAACCCACCGGCTTCATCTTTTCAAAGACAACAGGAGCCTCTTTTGTCACCGTGTCACTTTTTTCTTTCTATAAAAAAAGAAAATAGCTCAATTTATTTAGTACAATAAAAGTTATAAATAGACATTTAAGTTCTAGCGTTTTAACACACACCCTGTAGGACTGGATGTCTATGCACTTGTCCATATATTTCTTCTTCTCATATTTGTCACGTATGAAGACTTCAGCTGCTCTGATTGGCAGGGCTTAAGGAAACTACTTAAAAAGCAGAAGATTAACTTGACGTGGACACGACACCGAACAGATGTTAAAGGATACTGATCCGTCTCCGGACGCTGAAAGCATTCCGGTAAAAAAGCCTCATAAAGCCGGCGAGCTTTGGAATTTCCCATCTCCTGTACGGACTGAGAACACAAACCGGACATTTAATCACAGCCGTGGAAGCTTAACTGCAGAGCAGCTCAGTGGGTCACACTGTACCTGTATCTGCTCATGCGTCCACTGGTCCAGGTTTACAGATTTAACCCGCGATATGTGTACGCCAAGATTCCGGTGGATTCCCGCACAGCGGATACAAATGAAGATTCCAAGATTCCAGGATGCCCATCTGGGACCTGATGGTGGGAAAAAAAACAGGAATTAGGAATTTTGAGTGGGTTATAGCTGGCTTTTGAAACCCAGGGTTGTGAGCTGGAATTAAATGTGAAAACAGTGTCAAACAGGAGGAGTTGTAATTTGAATAAAAAGATGAAATTAAGAATGTAGATAAATTAAGAATTGTATGAATCAAGAATCTTAATAAAACAAATTAAGAGATTAAAATTTAGTTGAAACTTTAACTAATAAAATGAATCTCTTGTGCAGTTTGCTTTGCAATTCCTCTTTCTTGTCATTCCATGTTGTGGGCGTGGCCAATTCAATTCAAATTCACACGGATGAATGGACATAAAGCCAATTTTTTCATTCTAAATTCTTTGGCTGAAGCAATTTAATGATTCATTGAGGTAGAGAATGAACAGAAACATCTAGACAGAAGGCAGAGAGAGATAAAGGAAGCTGTTGTGTTTTCTAGAGCCTGTTGAGAAGTGATATTTACATTTTCTTGTTTGGCATTAGAAGTTAAAATAAGCGGCTTCACACA